>JAEMWC010000046.1:30000-62500 GCA_016490735.1 Pachyseris speciosa | reverse complement strand
TTATGGTGTAGGGTGAGGTGTCACTAATTCTTAACAAGCTGGCCCAACAGGAAATCATCACTTCACTTTAATAAAAATCAGGCTGTCTCAATATTCTATTGTAGTGCCTTAAGATTCCAAATATCAGGATTTTGTGTTCAGTGTTACTGTTGATATTGCTAGTAGTGGAAACCAACTACTGGAAGGTAATCTGGCTTAAGCTCTTTGAAAAATACTTAACTTTTTTGGGCAAGTCATGAAATAGAGAGTTTTCACGGCTGCCATGTTGGAGGTACAAAACAATAGTAAGAATGATTTTCCTTTGGGAATTAAATTTTATTGTTGTGTAAATATTTTTTATTGTTTTGTACCTCCAACATGGCCGCCATGAAAACCCTCTATAGCCATTGAAAATTGTGTACTGTGTAGATGTACCTGTATTTTAAGCTGGTTAAGATTAGCACAAAATTATGTCTTTCACTGGATCTATTAAATCTGGCCTCTTGCAGTGGAAATCACAATCTCAAACAAAAAATAGAAAAAGCTGTTATATCAACCCTTTAACTGTCAGAGACATATTTTAACGACATAAACACCATTAGTGCTTTGGAAACCTGCACTTTTCCCAAATCCCATACTATGGTTGAAAAAAGAAAAACATTGTTTTTGCCAAATCACTCCGTAAACTGACCAAAACTCCCAATTTACATTGAATATGACCATTTATTTTGTTACAAAAGCAGAAATGTTGGCTTCAAGCAGACTTTGATAACACCAAAAAATGTGCAACTTTGCCTTGAAGGTTTTTGGACAAAAAAATCTTTTGAAGCTGAAAGTCTTCATTGGCAGCAAACTTTGGCTCTTCTTGAAATCTGTTCCACATTTTCCTGCTTACTTTTTTCACTTCTACTCAAGAGTCTGTAATTTTTGCCTTTCTGGACCAATGGAATTCTGGGTAATTCTTGTATAATGGTGGTATGGAAGTCTGCCAATTTCCATTTAAGTGTCAAGCCACCCAGTTCTGCTGACAAAATATTGCACCAGTTGCAATCCAAAATTGTCATAAAAGGTCTTGGAATCCATACATATAATGGCCAAGGACACAAGTCTCATGAATCACCATGACTTGCAAGAAACACATTCGGCGGTCCACTCGCTTGCCAATTGCTTCTCAGCATTAGGATGCCAGGTGGAAAATGGCTTGAAAAACACACTTATAATTACTGAATGGTAGCTGCACTGATTGCTTAAAAATAAGGGGCAGCTTGCGTGATGAACGTGACAAGAAGCATAGACCCTTCGGTGTTGTGGACCAGCAATATATCTCTGTGGTAACCCCTTATATGGAATAACAAGGTCGTCTTAACCTACCCTCAGAAATTTGCAAAAAAAGACTTTAAAAAAATTTACAGTTAAAGGGTTAAGACATTGTTGCCACAGATTTGGGTCAGTGCTTAAAACTTCATGGGGCTGATCACAGTTTGCTTGTTGCAGTTTGACTTGCTGATGGAAGTGAGTAATTGTGGGAAAGCTGATGGACTAAGAAAACAAACATTTTGCCAATAAAGGAACTATTAATTTTTGTTTAATTGTGTGATATGGATTTAAAGGTCATTTACATTACTGTACCATGGCCATATATGGTGTATGCATAATTATATGTGTCAGTGTGTGATTTCTGGGATCACTTTTGTGGTGGTATATCGTATACGTGTGACCATTAAGTATGTCAATTTTTGCTTTTTTAATTACTTGGAAAAAATAGAGAGAAGATCTTTGGTTGAGGATAGTGAGTATCAGTCACTTCAGAGCAAGTTGTTCAAAGCCAAACAGGTGATTAGCTGTACATGGCTTAATTAAGACAAATCTCAACAAACATACTGACTTGTTTCAATAGCCACATTTTACCTTAAACTTCTTTACTTCTGTTCAGAGTAAATTCTTGAAGATTATTGTCATTTAAGAACTCCTACTAGACCTAGTTGTGAGGTTACATTAAATGAGATTTAGTTCAATTTTTTATCGTAAGATATTTCAGGAACCGCCGTGTATGGCAGGATGATCAATACATTTAGGCTGAAATAATAATCAGCGCTCGTCAGGCTAACGGTAGCCAACTAGCCACAGACTAGTAAATATTTCGTTTTGGCTAGTGGATTTTGCATTTCACTAGCCATTTTGGCTAGTGAAAAGTTCAAAGCACTGGAGGACAAGAGGGAAACCAAATGAAAATTAATTTCAAATGTATCACAAAAGAAAATGGAGTCCCTCAAGTGAACAGGCAATTGACTTTTTCTTTCTTTTTTTCATACTAATGCAGTGAACAACAAACGAACTCCTTCGCCAAGACTTATTTTTACTATAAAACTTTCAAATGTCAAACCTACTTATTTCTAAAAAAGCTGATAAGTTGCACATAAGTATTGTGGTTGGAAAAGAAAGTACCTGAAAGTGCTTCACAGGATTAATGTCTGGCAAACAAGTCTGGCTAGTGCAAAATTTGTTTTGGCTTAAGTGAATCAAACTTCTCACTAGCCACTGGGCTAGTAAGCTGAAAAGTTAGTCTCGAGCCCTGATAATATTTCATGTTTGCACTCAAATGTGAATCAATTTTTGGTTAAGTAAGCATAGTAAGTAATCAAACACCTTTCAATGAAAGGACTCATCTACTGGTATAGTCGCATCTTTCTTTCATCATTGTTTCAAGGATTTTTCTGATTGTACTTTGTGAAAAATTCACTACACACAGAGAATAATCTTGTTAGCTAATTTAGTGTCAAACATAAGCTAGTCAGCTGTACATCATCTCAACATTTAAATAAACTTGACTGTCCTTTGTTTTCAATTTGTAGGAAATTTCAAATTTAACCTTGGATTTGGAAGCTTGCCAGCAGCAACTTCAAAGCAAGTATGGTGCAGTGAAGATAATTCAGAAATTGTCTCGCTTGGAGCAGGCACGACAAAAGCAGTATTCTAGGAAGGCATTGGAGGCAAGCAAGAGACTTGAGCAGGTTAGGTCACATGAATTTGCACTCCTTTCATTTATAACAGTGGGGACACTGTGTAATTCTAACAATCCCAGAATTGCTTGGATGCATATGGTCTCCATTTTTTTTTTGAAGAGAGTTGTCAAGCAGCATCCTTCCTTGGTGTTGGCATTTCTTTAACCAGAGAGATCCTCACTGGCTGTGAGAGCCTAAACTGTGCAAAACCCCTGGTCAAAATAATCTGCAACAGTGCATGACTTTGTATCATTTTAGTGTTAACTATAGACAAAATATCACAATTAATATTAATTTGGTTATGTAATATTAGCTTCTTGAAAGCCTATAGTCCTGTGTATACACCTGACCCTAACCTGTAGTAAATATAATAATTACATGTATCATAGTCAATGAACTGGATAAATTAATAATGTGGTCTTGGAATTGTTTTGTGCTTTTTTCTGGACCTTCCTTCGTGTTTAAACCCAGCTGTCATTCTGTGATTAGAAATTTGGCTTGAATTAGCCAGCCTAACTTAGTGTACATTTTCATTTTTATTTATTTTTTCTTTACATGTTTCTTCTGCAGCTTCTCCTGTAATACGCTTCTTTTTCTCTTGAACTGAGGCTACCAGATTTCATTTAGTTTTCTTTCTCCTGGCCCGCCTTGATTAGCTTGGGCTACCTGTGGTGTCAGGTATTTTATCATTATGCACTCTTTGTAAAATATAATAAAGTTGTCTTGTCTTTGCCAATTTGTTGTGATTAGGAGGTGAATTTTCTTCAGTGGGAGCTAGAGCTGAAGCAGAGTTATTTGCTGGACAGTGAGCAGACGTGGGCAGAGAGATTTGACAGAGTGGCTTCTGAAAATGCCACATTAATGGTTGCTCTACAGTCAAGATGTGATGAACTGAGGAAAGTTTCTATGGAGAAAATGAGTGAGTGAGAGATAAGAAAAGTATTCGGTTCATTGACTATAGTGCTAATCCTTTATCAGTATAAGCACTGATCATGATGGCAAAAGAACACAGGGAATCAGAGTCAAAAGTTATATATCATTTATTTTCATAATTCAAAGAAAAATAATTTATGAACAGTTTTTGGGTTAATCATTTTTCAATATAAATTGCAAGCTGCAGAAAAGAAAAGAAAAACTGAAAAATTCTGATTCAGGAAGCCCCAAGATGCTCCTACGATTTTAGACCATTCACCCTTCTAGAATTCTGATACGCATGTATACACTGTAGGTTAAAAAAACATGTAGCTACATCCCTCATGAGTCAGCTAGCTTTTGCAGAAAGAAAGTTACTGTCAGGCCCTGTTAGCGCAATTTGTTTTTGTTTCAGCTTTAATGCGTGAGCGGGATGAACTTGCAGCTGCCCTTGAAGTTCGTGACAGGATCAAATATGATCTCAGCAGTCCTGAAAGGGAAGAAATCTTGTCAACTGGAGACCTCATTATTGAGGTAACATGGAAGAGTTTGTAGAATAACTAGTTGAATAATTATTTATGTGTTGTCCCAGAATATATAATTATCTACAGTAATATCTACAGTGTATACTACATGTATAAAGGTTTCTGTTTGGCACCCAACTCACCTCTGATCTCTGAAAATTACAGCCTAGTGTTCAAATTATAATTTAGCATTTCAGTTTAGTGTTTCAATCCCTCCTTTTTTTGCAGAATTGCCCATTTAGGGTGGGTAGGGTTATTTCCTGGAGCCCCAGCAATTTATTTATCTAATGGTAATAATCGGGTTGGGTTTTTTGGTTTTATCTTGTGTAGTTGACCACATTTGTGTTACATACGAAAGCCTGGAAAGAATTGTTCTTGGCCCGCATAATGGTGCAAAATTTGCTCCTGCTTTTACTTTACCACCTGATTCTTCAGTCATCTATTTTTTAACATAGCTAGCAACCCTTGGTGCCTGTCAGTGCAGAGGGAAAAACCAGGAGCCATGCGCATGTGCCAGGGCTGCAGTGGATGCTAAACGAGATGTGGCAAAACTCAAACATGAGGTAAATGAGTATTTTCAAGTGAAATTTGTAAGAGCCAAACTTGCAGTTACTGGCCTCGATATTAAGAGATGCGACATAATTATTGCAGAGAACCACTTAAAATAAATTATGAAAAAAATACATCCAGCTGGTACATCTGTTGCTTTTGTACCAGCCATACAACTGATTGTATAAAGAAAACCCTACCAAGGGTGAAAAAATGACACAGTTGAACACCTTTTGTGCTGGTGGAAAGAGACAGAAGTCTGACTGAGAAGAAATCTAAGCGTTTGCAAAAAAGTAAATAATTAAATAAACAAACAAATAAATAAATAAACAAACAAACGAAAGGGAACCCCAAAGGAAAAAAAAACAAAACACTGAAGTGACAAGTACATAGTGGTTTATATACACGTTTCTTAGTGCGTATTTGGACTACGTCCACAGTTTCCACTAGAAGATGTAAAACAGTTATGTAATGTCTAGTATGGAATAACCCTCTAGACGCTGAAATGAAGTTAGAAATGACCATCTAGAATGTGTCGTTTGATTGCAGAGGGTTGATAGCGAAAAAGTTTTATTTTTTTCAGCTCGAACAGGTTCATCGACGGGAAGAAGAAGCTCTTCTCACAGCTGATGCTTATCGTGTCGCGTTTGAGCAGCAACTAGCCAAGAACTCGACACTTATTTACGAACTACTGGAAAAATCAAATTGGAGAAAGAAGTTTGGATTTCCAGGGACAACGAAAAAGACAAGGCCAAAGGAAAATGGGTTGAAAAGCGAGGAAGAAGACCTGATCCATCAGATCAAGATGCATAAAGATGAAATTGTAGAGAAGCTTTTGGGAATGGTAAGTACATGACGGAATTTATAGCGGTTTTTTAGATGCTTATTTTCTATTAATCATACCTAGTTAACTTCTATTATGCAATACTAGAGCGCAAATGGTTGACCAAAAGTCAGCTTCAATGGCTTTCGGATGATTACTCGATCAAGTGGATGACATGACACTAAAACACAGGCACTCATGTGTGTTCTGAAAACGAGACACGGAAGTTTTTAGTGTGTCATGTTGTAGATCTAAGCACGCGCACGAGAAACCGAAGTCTTACGATAATTCCTTCGGTAAGCCGCCGCAGTTTTCCGCATGAGCGTTTGTCGTTACCAACTAACACTGATGAAGGGGTTATCCCTGAAACGTCTGACAGTTAAATATACAGTTTCTCAGCAATCGGACTAAAACAACAAAACTTTCATTCATCACTTTCTTTCAGCACCATTTTACAGTCTCCCGACGACCAACTGAACAAAATGTTGGAGGACTCGAATTACGAGATTGGTGACCAGCGAACCACTAAGAATTAAAAGTAGCATAAAACTTCCTGCGCTTACTTGGAACAGGCTCTCACTTTGTGAACTGCGGGAAGAAAATGCTTAAGGTTACCGTGTACGTTCAGGGTATAAAATTTTCTATTTTTATTTTTCTCCATAAAAATGAACTTTTTGCTGTGATCTTTCAAGCAAAAAAACCCAATTCAAAACGAGTGAATAGTCGCCGAGAGATTGGGAAAAACCTATATGCACCGGATGTAAACATGGACAATATATTTATGCGAATGCAGCCAACCGGAGCGATTTGCGCGGGAAATATTGCACGCGAAAAAGTTGCTTTGCTTCATGAAGGTTGTGCGCTTTTAGTTTTTCGGCTATGACGATGGGTCAGGTAAACTTAGTCAAAGCCGGAGAATATGTAACAAAATGATAAACCAGTGAACTGTTTGTAGCATGAGAGTTTGCGTGCAGATAAAATTACGCGGAAAATTTCCACAGTAGGTGACCGGAAGAAAAGTTAGCGTAAATTGATTGGCCGATCGTCGCTAGAGGTGTTTGCGGGCGGTGTTTCTTTGTGTAGTGAAGATTTTTTTTAAGCGCTGTTTTCGCAAAGTTTATTTTTGTCTTGAAGAGGACACTTTCAAGAGTTACAACTCAAGGGCGATTTGTTCGATTTCGATCAAACTTGGACAGTCGCTAGAATAACCTATCTTCAACAAAAACGTGTTGGGGAATTAGATAATTCAAAACCGTTTTTCGCCGAGAGCCATTTCCGTGCGCCCGCTCCGTCTCTTTTTCTAGCGAATTTGAAAATGCTCTGTAACTTTTGAACGCAGTCGAATAAAGGAAAACCCCAACACGTTTTTTTAGCGTCTGGTTTCCAGACTTCGAGAAAAATTTCAATTTCCCTAAATACGAAAATCACATTTAGTTGTAGCTTTTAAAAGTTAATTTACACCTTCGAGTTTAAACTCGACGGAGCGTTCAGTAATTCACTTTCTCACAAAATTAATGAAATATTCAAATAGCTAGTTCAATTAGCTTTAATTTGATATACGGTTTATGGTATCTGGGATGTAATCGGGAGCCGCTACAACACTTAGATTAGAGACACCCCTGAAGGTACACGGTAACCTTAAAGCAGAAGTATTTAGTTCCTAGTTTGCTCTCCTTTGGCTACACTTGTTTAACTCGCGGCCGCCTTTATTATGCGCTTTCTACCATCTGAGCGCTTGAAATAGGCTATTCATGAGCTGTGCAATGCCAGCAAGTCCAGTATGGCTTGAACGGGTTTTGTTTCGTTTTTGATTGACAGCTTAGTGACAACAGTGAAGCTCTTGCGCACCAGAGGTTGGCAACAAAGATGTTGGCGGCGAAGATGAAAGAGATGGAAAAAGACCTTTCCGAAGAATCACCGAGAAAATAACAGAGAGCGCAAGTAAGGATGATGGCAACAGCAACGGAAACGTCACGAAACTATAAGTTTAATGATCGAAAACAATCACTGTGCACGTGCATTTTACATTTTGGAACACTTCTTTGTCGTCCTCTGCACAACAACGTGAAATGACAAAATTATTGGTCTTGTGGAGAACGCGATCGCATGGCGGCCGTATATGTTTCTTTGTTTTTCAGAACTCTAGTAAATCAGTTCCTGGGAAACTCGCCACATTATCAGTGCAAGTCTGCTCACCAGTCGAATTAGTTGCAAAGATGTTACGTTAACATGAATATATACATGTATTTTTGTACCGTTAAGCCGCTATTACACGTTAAAACTTTTAGCTGAAACTTGTGTGCAACGGCTCTGCGAAACAACTTTCAGCAGACGTTGCACCTTGTAACATGGTCGGTTTCGTGAAACTTTTTCGGCTTCCATTGCGAGACAAGTTTCACGAAAAGTAGGACTGCTTTCTACTTCTGCAACGGTGGCAACGATCGCAATGGTGATAAAAACAAGAGTTTCACCGTGTAACACCACTTCGTGAAACGGGTCTCGCTCGGTCTTGTCACGCTACGCTGCGTAAGCCATGGAACTAGTTTTGCGGAAATTTCGAGACCAGTTTCAACGTTCCTGAACAAGTTTCGACCTTTCATGTTACACGGTGCAATGCCTGCTCAAACTTTGTCATCGCCGTTGCACACAAGTTTCAGCTAAAAGTTTCAACGTGTAACAGCGGCTTTACTGTCGTCGTTGTGTAAGCTCTCAAATACCGCGTGAAGATGGAAAAAGAGTGTTATGAGTGTGTGCCTATACTGCGTCGGTTTTACTTATTGATCGAAGTGGTAATGACACTTTCTCTCTTCTTTTAGGATTGATCCATGCGAAGCAATCCAACTGGATTGTTGTGGACAAAACAGCATTGCCCCACGTGTAAGCAGTCAGACATCTTCCTAAGTCATAACGTGGTTAGTTGTCAGACCCTGTGTAAAAACGGAGAGTCTCAGTTCAATCCGAATGGGCAACCACTCCTCACGTTATCGAGCGTAAATAATTGATTTGATTTGATTTGATTTTGATCTGCAACGCTGATGGAGTCAGATTCTCAGCTGGTAGCTTCCTTTTCCTTCTTCGTTCTCCCCTGTCTGTACTATTTTCACATCTTCGATTTAGTCATCCTCAAATGCTTTGGGCTGCATGGACTTTGTTCTCTTGAGCCCTCCCACCATCAGTGGCGTAGATCTGTAGATCTTCAGATACACACTTGCCACTCTGCCGACAGCTCTCCACCCAAAACACAGAGACGAGATGAATGCCTTTCTTAAAGGCTTTCTCTCTTGTTTTCTTTTTGCCATCTGGCTTAGAAAATCACATGGGTGACCTCAGCAGTAAAGAACATTTTTTTCACCTTTGCCCCAGTTTCCATCTGTTTTGATATCCCCTCAAATCTGTTTTCGGTGTTTGATCAACAAATGCTACCACACCTTCAAGTATCTTGTCGTATGATACTAGTTGGGTACATGAAATATCAATTTCTGGTCCAGGGCTGCTGTCACTTTCAAATGAACAGTGGAATTTGTAATGTTGGTGATGTGACTTTCCCAGAGTTCCCAGTTAACTTCCACTTCTGGAGAGCAGCGATACAGACTCAAGAAGATTAGATTGTTTTGACACAGAACAGGCATCTCTTAAAATCCTTTTCCCACGATCACTTGCCGCTTGAGGGGTTTCGCCATCTAATGGCAATTTCTTGAATTTTCTGTTCTTCGCTGCCGTTTCCAGGCTCAGCGAAGCTTTCTTCCGTTCCATCACTCTTCAGGTTACTCAGGGTGTTAGACCCCGTGCAGTTGAAAGGTTTAAAGGACAAAGCAATACTAAAATTGTAGTCAAATTACACTCCACCTAGAAAGACAAGAAACAGTTACAAGATTTACAAGAACGATCATCGTCATCAAGAAAAGTGCGCCATACCGTTCACAATATTAATTCATACTCCCAAACGTTACACAGGTGGACAGCAGTTATAAAGGCACACAAGTTTGGATTATGCTCTTCCAGAGTAAAATGTTATTCATTAAGTTCGCATTCGTCTTCATTCATGGTTGAGAGAAATTATTATATAAGGAGGTTATTACAAAACCCGTCCTCTAGAGCGCTTTTCAATTGAGTGTCGTAAAACCAAAACCATAGCGATTACTCCAGCCAATCACAACAGAAGTAAGCAGTGCAAAGCAGTGCAATGAGCCAATCAGAATACGAAGCAATTACATGTAGCCAGCGTAAAGCGCGGGAAAATACGCGCATGCAAGTCATAATTGGTTTTGGTTTTGCTTCTCATTGGTTGAGAAAGTGGCGCGAGTTTTCCTGGCCAATCACAGAGCGAAGTAATGCAAAACCAAAGCAAAAACCACAATTACTTTCGATACTCAAATTGAAAACCGCTCTAAAGGGAGGCTCAATAAAGCTGTTATTTATCCTTGGCCACGTTACTCCAATCCAGAAGGTTTTCCAAACGAAAATATTTGTCAATGCTAGCCTTCCGTTCCAATTCTTAGTCACCTAGAAAGAGACTAATCACTGACAAATGACGTTGACGTTTTCGAAAAGTTGCGTTTCAACTTCTCTTTTTTATTTATTTATTTTTAAATAAAATCCAGTTTTTGGTGACCGCTAAACTATACAAGGGCAAAACAACAACAACAAAAGAAATAAAATTAAATAAGCTAAAAAGAACAATAATGAAAAAAGCAATACAAACAAATTTGCGGATTAGTGTAGACGAGCCCATATTTATTTCTTTATTTTATTTATTTTTCAATGCCGTGTATCACTTTTAGACTATCTATTTTTATTTACTTAGTAGTATTTCTTTATTGATATTTCTCGTGCTACAACTGGGAGTGTTGCGGGAAATGAAGTCTAAAACACATTGATTTCACATAAGCAATGTTCATTGAAGAAAGCATATGTTATTTATGGAAAAAGAATGGGAATGATATATTTTCAATTGCAAATTTTTGCGCTTGCGCTCACTGACTGTAAATAGACATGAATTTAGTATTTTACTCATAAACTGTAATATAACCCAGCTATTTATTTGTAACAGTGAATGTAAGTGTGGTGTACCTAATGCTATAATCATAATATTTTTCTGAGAGTAAGTTAATTTTGTTTTTTCTGTATAGGTATCATTGGTAGAAAATATTGCAACTTCTTATTTTGTATAAATAGGAAAGTAATCTATTCTTTGTGGTATGCTGGTAGAAAAAAAAAAACCAACTGCCGATGAAGCCCTAACTGCAGCTACTAGAAAATGCTTTGTAAACATTAGCCAGAAAGAAAAACGTGTAAATAAAATGGGCTGCATAATTATGTTATGTAGTTGATCTCTTTACTTAATGGCTGCCATCAACAAGTAAGCTTCAACTGTTGGTGAAATTGAGGTCGTTGACGTCTGTTTGGTGAAACATCCAGTCTTTCTTTTAGCTATCTATTTTCCACTTTTGCAGTTACCTTTGATACTAGGCAACCAGCTATGTATAACATAGCAATGAATTACAAACATTTCTGTTAAAATCGAAACCAAAAACTCTCTTATTGGAGGCTTTTAATACCTAGTCTTGGTACTTGAGCGTCGCCTAATACGTACCGTAAAATTCACGCAAAACCTCAAACAAGGTCTCTTTTGCCGTGTGATTTGACAGAAAGCAGGTTAGTGACATCGGACGCTTGCTTTGGGGTCGAGTCCTATTTTCTCTGTTTCCTTTTTGACTGCCTCGGGTGATGTCACAGTGAATGTGGCCAGGAGACCGTGACTAATCAGGGGATCCTGATGTGGTTTGTAACGAATCCAGTTACTTGATAATGGTATGGATTTCGTTTAGCCGATTAATGATGAATTCAACATAACCACTATCCACATCGCCTGTCTCGAATCCGTGATCAAGGCTGGATTGGTACTTTGGTGGAGGATTCCGGATTCGTTACATACAAGTTACTCGGATTCGCGAGGTGCTCAAGGCTATTGCGGTGCCCAATGAATGCAGGGTAATACATGGTTCGATATTTCTTCTTACTATCAGCAATCCCTGGAGCAAAGTCTGGTCAGGGATGGCTTACTTTTTAGACGGTCTTGTATCGGGAATAGAGGCTCTCGTATCAGTTATTTGAGGATTTTGAGCATGATAGCGAGGCTTACCATGGCCGAGGTTTGTGTTACCTGCCGAAGCAGAAGGTTGACGTGAATGAAACCGAGGCCTTGATTATTCTCGCTATCATGCGAAAACCGAATCCAATAATTGTTTTGTTATACATACACGCGTTTGTAACGACGAGCGCATACAAGAAACTTAACATCCCGCGTCAACGTTTTAAAACTTTATTTTTAAAGGCTAGCAACCTAAAAGTTGGAGCGCAGTCTAGACATTTCCAGCAAGGTTTTTCAAAAGCTTGTCACTATCACTCACTATCACTAGCTGCGTGCTTGTAGCCAATAAAAATTAAAATAGTGTCACCAATGTAAAATAATGATGATTTTCGTCACTATCATCCTTTTTATCGCTATCACTATCACGATCTGTCACTGGCACTATCACACTATCGATCTCTATCACTCACTATCACTATCACTACCACTACCACTACCACTACCACTACCACTACCACTACCACTACCACTACCACTACCACTACCACTACCACTATCACTGTCACTATCACTATCACTATCACTACTTCTATCACTACCACTGCCACTACCTCTATCACTTTCACTACCACTATCACTATCATCATCATCATCATCATCGTCGTCGTCTTCCTTCCGTTTTTTACCTTTTCCTTTCTTTTCAAAGTACCCTGGGAAACCGTAAAAGGAAAAAAAACAGAAAGGTTACATTTTATCTACTTTATGTCATTTCATTTTTCAGTCAGTGATTTACTCCTAGCTTGAAGGCAAAGAAAACCCTGGTCACTCGACATTGAGTACAAACAGGCGAACACACCACTTCACCTCGCTCACGCGGTGCCAATGGAATTATTGCGTCACATGAAAAATGTTACACACCGCAATGTACTCCGACATTGCAAAGGTGGAGACCTACCCCCGGCTCAAGGAGTATCATAATTTGCCTGCATCAGTGACAGATTGCGAGGATCGAGGACGTTGCACGCACCATTTCGTCCTCAGTCACAAGTGAAAGAGGAAATTGTCTAGTGCAAAGGAAACTTAGCTGACTGAACTTTCATATGGTAACTGACAACAAAGTCTTGAAATAAAAAGTGCCCTTAATTTGCCTTAAAGCTTTCTTAAGTTTACAGCAGTGATGCCTGAAATGAAAATTCGTTAACGTTGGTATATTATCACTTACCAAATTTCTCACAGCAATGTTGCCATAACAGACAGGTCGTGGAATAGCAGTTCACTCTTTCGTATTTGGAGCACTTGTACTTATATATTTTATGGACTAGTGTTGGGCACACTGAAAGTACACAGCAAGAGAGGGATTCATTAATGGTGCCTTAAAAAGCATTTTGTAACTGCTATGGTTATTGCTAGAATCAGCCGTAAAATCGATACTTGGAGCTAGCATTACTGTTGTCAGCTCCTCTAAAAGATTATTATGGGATTTTCGTCATAATTCCTTCCTAAGCGTATCTTAAGCATGCAAACAAGACATTGAAAATAAAAATGTTAAATTGAAACTTTTTCCGTTCTTCATCTACGCACAAGAGTAACGGAGGATGCTTTCCATGTACCAATTCAGTTATGTAGGTGAACTCTTAAAAGAAGGAAGGAAAGGTGAAAAGATGGTGAAAGCTCCAAGCCCGGAGTCAAAGTGAGATTGCTGGAGCCTTTTTACTTGATAGTTCGTAGCGGGCAATCTATTCACGCGAACAAGTCAAAGTTTATTAAGTGAAGAATTTAGATGAGAGGCTCAGGCTCGTTTGTTCGCGCTGTTTTGGTCATTGTCATATAACTGGCTTAGCTTGCATTCTCGATCGACAATGAAAAAAAAAAAAAAGAACTGCCAGCTGTCCGAGTCAAACTGTGCATTTCGAGTTACAACCAAATAGTTTTTTGGAATTTTGAGGGAACAAAGGACCCCTAGTTGTTTACTTAAGTTGAAGTAAGACGATGTTATTGTGTTTTATAAAGGATGGAATTCTTACCCAAATTCTTTGCCGTTGTAGGAATAGCAGTTATAGGTTGTGCAACTTGTGACGAGGTTAAGCTCTGTTGTGTCGTTAACATTGGAGTAATGAAACTTGGCACAACTGTCGAAAGGAGCAAAGTAGTTATCTCCGTAAAACCAGTTATAGTTGTCAGTAAAAAGGTACTTTCAGAAACGAAAACGGATGTGGAAAGTAGAGTAGACAAACTACTGGTTGGAAAACCGAAGTCTTGAGAGGTGGTTGCTGTGGAAGAAACTGACAGAACTGTAGATGATAAAATGGTCTCTGCTGTTACTTGAGATGAAGATGTAACCGAAAATGTAGAGAATATCTCTGATGAAGACGTTACTAGTGGTGAAGATGTAATCGATACTGTGGAGAATGTATCTGATGAAGACGTTACTTGGGCTGAAGATGCAAGCGAAACTGTGGAGAATGTCTCTGATGAAGAGGTTGGTTGGGATGAAGATGTAATGGAGACTGTCGAGAAGATCTCCAATGAAGATGTTACTTGGGATGAAGATGTAATCGAAACTGTGGATAATGTCTCTGATGAAGACGTTACTTGTGATGAAGATGTAATCGAAACTGTGGAGAATGTCTCTGATGAAGAAGTTACTTGAGATGAAGATGTAATCGAAACTGTGGAGAAATTTTCTGGTGAAGACGTTGGTTGTGGTGAAGATGTAATGAAAACTGTCGAGAAGGTCTCCGATGAAGACGTTGCTTTGGGTGAAGATGTAATCGAAACTGTGGAGAATGCCTCTGATGAAGACGTTGGTTGTGGTGAAGATGTAGTCGAAACTGTGGAGAATGCCTCTGATAAAGACGTTACTTGGGGTGAAGATGTAGTCGAAACTGTGGAGAATGCCTCTGATGAAGACGTTGGTTGTGGTGAAGATGTAATCGAAACTGTGGAGAATGTCTCTGGTGAAGAGGTTACTTGGGATGAGGATGTAATCGAAACTGTGGAGACTGTTTCTGATGAAGACGTTACTTGGGATGAGAATGTGATCGATACTGTGGAGAATGTCTCTGGTAAAGACGTTACTTGGGATGAGGATGTAATCGACACTGTGGAGAATGTCTCTGATGAAGACGTTACTTGGGATGAGGATGTAATCGATACTGTGGAGAATGTCTCTGGTGAAGACGTTACTTGGGATGAAGATGTAATCGAAACTGTGGAGAATGTCTCTGATGAAAACGTTACTTGGGATGAGGATGTGATCGATACTGTGGAGAATGTCTCTGATGAAGACGTTACTTGGGATGAGGAGATAATCGACACTGTGGAGAATGTATCTGGTGAAGACGTTACTTGGGATGAGGATGCAATCGATACTGTGGACGATATCTCTGGTGACGACGTTAATTGGGATGAAGATGCAATCGATACTGTGGAGAATGTCTCTGGTGAAGACGTTAATCGGGATGAAGATGCAATCGAAACTGTGGAGAATGTTTCTGATGAAGACGTTACTTGGGATGAGGATGCAATCGAAATTGAGGAGAATGTCTCTGGTGAAGACGTTACTTGGGATGAAGATGTGATCGAAACTGTGGAGAATGTCTCTGGTGAAGACGTTACTTGGGATGAAGATGTGATCGAAACTGTGGAGAATGTCTCTGGGGAAGACGTTACTTGGGATGAAGATGTAATCGATACTGTGGAAAATGTCTCTGGTGAAGACGTTACTTGGGATGAGGATGTAATCGAAATTGAGGAGAATGTCTCTGGTGAAGACGTTACTTGGGATGAAGATGTGATCGAAACTGTGGAGAATGTCTCTGGGGAAGACGTTACTTGGGATGAAGATGTCATCGAAACTGTGGAGAATGTCTCTGGTGAAGACGTTACTTGGGATGAAGATGTGATCGAAACTGTGGAGAATGTCTCTGGGGAAGACGTTACTTGGGATGAAGATGTGATCGATACTGTGGAAAATGTCTCTGGTGAAGACGTTACTTGGGATGAGGATGTAATCGAAATTGAGGAGAATGTCTCTGGTGAAGACGTTACTTGGGATGAAGATGTCATCGAAACTGTGGAGAATGTCTCTGGTGAAGACGTTACTTGGGATGAAGATGTATTCGAAACTGTGGAGAATGTCTCTGGGGAAGACGTTACTTGGGATGAAGATGTGATCGAAACTGTAGAGAATGTCTCTGGTGAAGACGTTACTTGGGATGAAGATGTAATCGAAACCGTGGAGGATGTCTCTGGTGAAGACGTTACTTGGGATGAGGATGTGACCGAAACTGTGGGGAATGTCTCTAATGAAGACGTTACTTGAGATGAGGATGTGATCATTACCTGAGGGGATGAACTAATCGATATTGTGGGTTCTAGAAATATCTCTGACAAAGATGTTACTTGAGAGGAAGATGTAATCGAAGCTGTCGATGTTGGAACAGTCGAAGCTACCTCATTTGGAGATGAAATCAAAGAAAATGTCGATTCGGTAAATGTCTCTATTGAAGACGTAACTTGAAGTGAAGATGCAGTCTGTGATGCATCAGACACACTGCTTGTAAAACTTATTAAAGAAACAAAGGGTATTTCCGTAGTTGATGTCAGAGCTGCTATTGTGGCTGTTGGGGAGGGCTGGGCAATCTCTTCTGCTGTAAAAATTACATCAATGACCTCATAATTAGTATTTTAAAAGTGATTTGCTCGTTATGGCAACTTTTATCAATTTAGTAAGTAGTTTAGCAGTTATGGCAGTTTTTAGTACAGTTTGGTTGCATCCAAAGATTACCACTTGAGCGATAAATGGGTGGGGGGGGGGGGGAGGGGGGAGGTATAATGGGATGGATGACATCATCGATTGTAGTTATTGAAGAAGGCTCGAGAAATCTGCTGTAAAACATTTATCAGTGGCCTCATAAGTGGAAACTTTTATTTAATTAAGGCCTTTTTGCCATAATTTGATCCTGAGTAACTTAAGATTGCTACTGAGGGCAAAATAGAGGGGAAAAGAGGTCGTGGGAAACTGTATGAATGACATACACGACTGGATGAAGATGAGTTACAAAGATTGTGTACTGGAAAAGGTAGTTATAGCCCAGCTTCGAGTGGTTTGCACATAGTGATGATGTGAATCAAGAAAAGTAAAGTACCGGTGAGGAGTACTTGGTACTTACCAAATCTTACACAGCACCATTTGAGAAGGCGACATTTCTTGCTGAACCAGCCTTTGCATTTCACGTACTTTATTGTGTAGCAAATTATCTGCAGACACTCCGTCTGAGGGCATCCTGTTTGCATTCACATACTATTTTAGTTGAGTTATATTTAGATAAGCATACTGACAACGAGAGAAAAGGAAAGGCCCTAAGCAGATCTGAATGGTAGGCAACTGTTTTGGTTACCCACTGATTGGTTGGAGGCTGATTGTAATACTCATTTCAATGACATTGTTGTCTGTTTTTCCTATGGTTGTGATAATGTTGACGATGAGATCAACTGGTCCTCCACACCGACTTTTATTTGAACACATAAATTTACTACAGAAGATTGTTATGGTTCTCTTTTTCTCATGATACCGAGAAAACGTTTTTCTAAGACAAAGCCACATCGACAACTGATTCACTTTGTCGTTCGGGAGTTCTTGACAGACCCTTACGGCAGAGAAATAGGAAAAACAAAACAAAACCAAAAACTGAACAAAAATGAAAAACACTCAATCTAATGTTCTCACGTTATAATATCTCACTCGGCAGTTCTTGTCAGTGTGACGGTCAACTCTTTGCTTTTTTACGTCTTAATCAATGCTCTTGATGTCCTTAATTATATATGTAAATGTCATTGATCAAGTCCAGTCCCTATCGTTCCCTGCTTGTGATGTTCAGACGTGGATTCTACCGTCGTGCGTTCAAGGTAAAGAAAAAGTCTACTTACCATTGCGGTAATTAGCTGGTAGAGTTCTTTTCTGTCTGATTTGGCCTACGGAGAGGGGACCATGTTCTCCTGTAAAAAGGAGTAAATAAAATCATTTAAAAAAATAAAATAAATTAATATTTTCATAGACACGGAAAGAATAGAGCGAAAGAAAAAGAGAAACGAATTAACTAACGAACAAATAAAATAATGTTAATTATTGAAACAAATGAAACTGGTATCAGCAATTCCATAAATATCAACCTAATCAAGGACAACACAAGAATGCAGCTTGCTGATGACAAAGAGTTCTGGGCAGTCATAACGCTTCGATGATTCATTATATATGTATACGTGCAATACATGAGTGCAGACACAATGCGTGATATCAGCCAGTTATGCCTATGTGGTTATTACTGACCATGCAAGCGTGAAGCCCGAATGTCAGTACAGTATTGGCCTAGCTATTTTCGTTGCCAAGGCAAAGTCGCGGTCCATTAGTTAACAAGGCCCAGCAGGAGGGCGATATCAGCTCATATTTTTACACTTGATCTGAACACAAACGCTAAGACACAAAAAATTCCGTCCAAAAAATAAGAAGAAGAAAGAAAGAAAGAATGTGCACGGGTGGTACAGATAAATTTTTAAGTTTGCTTTTAGTATGATCTTTTCCAGGGAGTTTCTGTCAAGTGTTTCGCTACTAATATCACTCGGAGTTACCGAAAGAGTGTGTTCTTGGCGAACCGTGGGGTATCGCAAAGAAATCTAAAGAAAAGGAACACTTTAAGGATACTGGGAACACGGGCCGGGGAAAGAGATGTCACACATTCCAATAAGTGGCAACCAATAGTTATGCACAATCTATTACTGAAAATGGCCTTCAAATGGGCAACGAGGTGTGTCTAATTTCGGCTGTATTTATTGGTTACGTAGCTATTTTTTGAAGTTATTTCTGATTCATCAATCTCTCGCCAGCAATAGACCTTTTCAAAAGTTTTCGTTATGAAAAAGGTGTCGTATTTAAACATACCTTGAATTTCCGCGTCTGTACTTCGATGGAATGTGAGACAAATTGCCACCTGTACAAAGAATATTTAACACACATTTAAACTGCAGATGGCCCTTTGGGAACTGACGAAAAAAAACAGGTTTAGATAAAGTGTCAGCTTGTCCGGGTCTTCTTGAAACGTTCAGTTTTAAAAATTTGTTATTGAAGTAACAAGAGTTGACTTTTGTGAAAGAATTCTACCTTAGAACTATCGCCTGTTTTGGCCGGGGAACACAAGGCAGTTAAGCGATAAATCATCGAGTTGCAGTGGCAAACTTTTGTATACCAAACTCAATAGAAAATCATGTGTTCATCGGATACATTTGATTCGATCTTTGTCATTTAGTCTCTGTTCACTGTCGATTTTTGCTCAAAGGAATTCGGAAGACACGCTATTTATTTCAGCCAATCATGTTTTACTCCGGCATAGAATGTGAACGCATCACGCAAACGATTAACACTGCCGGATATTTAAAATAGAGACTTAAAACCATGGACTACAAAGGTATTCATTTTGTGCAGTTAGTGACTATGCGCCAAGAGCAAATCGTAGGAATGGCCACTGCATTCCGATGGTGGTTGGATGATAAAATAGGGAAAATTCAAACTTCTTCAGCGAAGCTTTTTAGTTCTAGTTTTGTTTCATTTTGCTGGAAGTCTACAGAATTGGTAAGGAAAGTGACTGGTCTTAGTGGGCAGTGGGTTGCATGTAAGCAGCAATTTTTTTTTATAGTTTTTGTCTGCGTTGCATGTATCAGATCACTAGGACATGAAGTGACGTGCCATCAGATACAAAAATTGACTAGTGTTTTACTAAGTGTATACAGCTAATCGAGCTTACTTGACTGAATAGTTTCAATCTATTTGACTAAAAGTGGTAGTTTATGGAAAAATAGAAAAATTGCAAAGAAATATTACTCTATATACAGGATCTTGCATAAAAGAATCGCTACACCCATGCTGGAAGTCGAAACTTTGTAGCGACGCTAAAGATCCAGCAAAAGGTCTTGTCGAGAATTTCCTCCAACAACTTATATCTGTTTTTTTTTTACCCAAGTACTCTAAAGTAAGCAAGAGACGGAAGCACTCAAAATTATTTTCAGCATTTTCCCTTACCAAAAGAACGAGTTGGATGGCACCCATATCGGACGTGTTTCCTTGTTTCCCGCTTGACACAGTATCTAGCCGCTAGCGCTTAATTTCGTGTTGACTGTTCATGAGCTTTTGATGATTCGAACAATTTGCGCTCTTTTAAACTTGCGAAATAAGCTATTCATGACAATGGCTATTAATACGTTCCACATCCTTGTTACCGCAACTGAAACCGCATTATTTGAATTTAGCTTTTATATCTTTTATACACTATCGGCATTAACAGTTGAATTTAATGACCCTTATGTTGGCTTTAGAATGATGTCCACCAAGGATTAATGACACATGCTTTACTTTAGTTTACTTGTTGTTGGGTACACCTTGGTTACGCTACATATCAAACATGTCGTGATTAATCAAAATTTGGCACAGGTTGAATTTGCTAGCCATGCATTTGCCACTAGGGTAAGAAAATTATACGTTTCCTTGGCAAGTGCGAGGACTTGATAACCACACTGGATTGCCTATATTAGTTTTACGTGAAAGGTCTACATTTATTGCTGTAAATCTCGCAATACATACCAACCATCTTGTAATTTATTCTGAATGCTAACTGCCGATTTTTGCTCAACGGAATTCGCCTTACACGTAATTTATTTCAGCCAATCATGTTGTACCTATAGCACGTGAACGCATCACGCAAACTCTTAATATCTAGTAGCAACTTAATTAAACCATTACGACAAAGGTATTGACTATGCACTAAGCAGAGCAGAAGGAAGGGAGGGCCACTGATTACGATGGTGGTTAGGCTTCTTTAGCACGTTATTGCTTCTTTAGCACGACATTTTCTTTTTCGTATTTTCATGATACTGAAAGTTTAAAGAATTTGTAAGGAAATGACTGTGATTAAACAAAAAGCGGGCTCTCTGCGATCATGGAAGAGTGTGCCTTTAATTTTTTCATTGATTTCGTCTGCGATACGCGTATACGCTAGGACATGACATGGGAGCACTAAAGCATAGCCTATGAACGCTATAAAGTGAATTACATTATTGCGACAGGTTCTGAAAAAGGAATCCTGTAAAATTCCGCGATTAGGCGTAAAATTTATATTGGCTACGTCGCGTGATTCGTTTTATGGGTTTAATGTCTGGTTTGTCTGTCATTTCAACGGATTAACGTGCGCGAAAATTATTCCTTATTATGATCATCTTGTGACAATGCCCAAATGGTTGCAGCTATTGTCAGGAGGCAAATGAAGCAGAAAATCCATTGTGTATAGGGCAACCATTACACGTCATCAAATCCAAAATGGCCGCGCCCGGGAAATTTAAAAGCGAAAACAAAATTTGAAATATAGTAATCATTGCCTACAATTTAGCGTCAATTTAATTTGTTGTAAGAGTGGAGGTTCCCTTTAGTAAGTTTGAACATTTTCAGTTAAAGTGCACCCTAGTTCCTTCTCAATGGAAGATAGGAAAACTGAGGTTTTGTGATAAGGAGGAAGTAAGGCAGACTTCTCAAATTATAGACCCATCACACTCCTTTTCATACCAATTAAGTAAAATCACTGAATCAGCTATTTGCGATTCTACTCATTCTATTCTATTGATTCTTCACAATTGCATGGCGCATCCTTAATGTGCATAATTTATGGCATCTTTGAGCGAGCGCTCGTGCACGCGCACATTAAAAACCATGGGTATTTGCCTCGATGCTGAGCTTTGTCAGCCGAAATTTTCCCTTTGTCGTCGTTCTGCAAAGAAACGAGCACGGTGACCACCCTTTTTTATTGGTTTTCTTTACTTGTAATATAGGCACACGGAGAACATCTTTTAAGGAGAATAAAGTTTAATAGTAGAAATTGGATTCATATATACTCAGCATTTGGAGCCAGGGAGGAGTAGGAGATGATGACGTAGTGGTCTAATTTCCTTTATTTGCAAGATCGGGCAATTTGAAAGATTAAAGCCCAGAAAAACAATTTGGCTAGAGCTAGGTTTCAGTACTATTCATAGTTTTTGCTACATAATAACTTTTTAAATTCGGTTGTTCAAATTTGGAGCGCTTCGAACACTAGAGGAACTCTTAGAATAACGGGCATGACGGGGCGAAAAAAAGAAAGGTGACCCATCTGTCTATTTTGAGTTATCCACATCCTATGCGAGGATATCAGTTGTGCCAAGTTTGAAAAAATCGTGAACGGTTTGTGGAACTAAAATTAAGGGTGTGAAATCTAAGTTACATTTTGTTTCATTTGGCCGGAACGCCAATTTCATAGATTATTCACGCTCGATATTTGTAAGTTTCCGTAATTTACATGTAACAAGCAAGGCGGATACCACGTGAGAAAAGTTGACTTTGCGAGACACCAACATGACCGAGACTCGATAAAGTAGGGCTCATCGGCGTGGTGTAGTAGATTTAAAAGAAGCAAGCTTCAATGCGAGCGCCAATAAATTGCACAAAAATGACCCGTTTATTGGCGCTCGCATTGAAGCTGGCGTCTTTTAAATCTGCTACACCATGCCGATGAGTCCCAATAAGGACGAAACAGCTGTTCATGGTTGCAGCCCTACTTTATCGAGTCTCGGTCATGTTGGTGCTCGCAAAGTCAACTTTTCTCACGTAGTATGAGCCTTGCCTGTTACATGTATATTCCAATTTATTTTTTGGCTGATTAAGATCCTGCGTTGTACAGCGATATCGTTGGCGGTCCTTTGCTTATTACTTTCACGTTCCACAATTCTTCTGCCTCTTTCCTTTAGTAATCCATTCCTCTACTCCCGTGTCTTTTTTATTTTCACTCAAACGAGATGGAGGCTGACTCGATAACTTCGCGGTTCTATTAGCCACCAAGCACAAACTATACACCACTGTCACCTTAACTGTTATATATGTATTTCGTTTCTTTTTTTTGGTTTTATGCTAATAATGTAATTTCAAAAAAGTAAGTGCAAAATAAAGTGAAGTTTAAGTAGCGTTCTATCACGAATGCCGTTCTCTGATTGGCTACGCTACTCGCTATCTGTCCTGTGATAGATAGTGAGCAGCGATTGAAAATTTTGAATGATAGCTACCTGATGAGGGCGCAGCCCAAATCAGCTATCACGCATAGAAATGTTTTTCACTCAACAGAATATATAGCGAGTAGCACAGCCAATAAGAGAACGGCATTCGTGATAAAACATTAGCAGATTTATGCTAATGTCTCATTAGCTACACTAAAGGACACTAATAAAAAACCATTAATTAAAAATAAATACAAATATACAAAATGAAGTTCTTGGAAAAGAACTTGTCTTTAATCCTATAAATTGTTGTCCTAATTCCTTTCTTCCCCTAAGTGCTGAATGTAGCTCCTTTAATTTCATGAATCATTGGGCAGAGTCTACATTATTTTACATCCTCTAAACTGGACTGGAACTACGCCATGAACATGTCACTTGTGGCTTTGAATGAATGCCTGACCAAGGTAATTAGTTCATTAACAGTAAATGAAGAAGTAGGGAGAGCCTTCCTCATAAGCTACATGTGTACTACTCGGACATGTGGTTAAGCCATTGCAACTCAATATTAATTTCTTCAACAAAAAAAGGCGTGTTGCACTTATTTAGTAAAAAGGTACTATTTAACATTATACCATAGTACGGTACTTCTGATCAATAAACAACTATCACTTTAAGCTGCTTCTTGTTTCTTGTTCTTCTTCTGCTTAATTATGGGCATCTACATTATGTACTATACATGTAGTACAATAATAACCATTCAACACATTGCAAAACTGTCCAAATATGGTCATGGCTACGCTGGTTCCAGAGGCCCACTGAAAACAAAAATCCCTAAAAAACCAAAATAGAAGGCAAGAGACGGGCATGGTTCTTTTTTTTTCCTCTCGGTGCCTCTGGCACCCAGGGTAGGTCATGGTGGCCTCAGTACTCAGCATACATACACAACAGTGAAGAAGTGAAAGACTTTTTGTGTCAGCGAGAAAAATGGAGCAACGTTAATTACATTACACTTCTGTAATTAACTCTGTCAGTAAATTGTGCTTTGTTAGTAATGTGCTGATTAATAATACAACAATTATCCTGCTCAATCTTACAGAATATCCGTTAATTTTTTGTCAAATTGGCCCTTGTCAGCTAAGCATCAGGTCATATTCCACATATTTTTGCAACAGGTAATTGTTGTAAACAGACAATTCAGAACTCTAGAAAACATTACATAAAAAATAACTACAGAGCAAATAACATTACTAAAGTTGCGTTAGTACTGCTATAGGCAAGATAATGGTTAAAGTACCCCTAAATAACGTAATACAACTGCAAATGTGACAATAATAGATCCCCTCCCCCAAAAAATAATGCCATGGGCAGTTTAACCACTGATTACACAATGTCGTTATCATGATCACTCCTCATTCACACCAAGAGGTGCACAGGGCCTTCTACGAGGTTTCTATGATCAACGAAGCCCATCACCCATAACAACTGATACAGTGTAGGTGGTTTAAATATGAGGGGTGGGGTAGGGGTGAAATTAAATTGAAAAGGGAATAATTAAATTTAGTAAAAGAGGTTCTAACTCTAGTAATGCTGCCTTCCATAAAAATGAACAATAAATTATTGGATTACAAGTTGCAGCTAAGATTGCAGGAAGCAGATTAAAGGAATATTAATAATGTCTTAATATCCCTTGGATGCCTTTTTTATCATAATTTTAACTACGAAGTGCCTCCAAGCGTGCCTTCATGTCCTCCATTTCACCTTCATCGTCAGATGGGACCATAGCTGCTGCCACTTCTCCTTCTCCCTGAGAAAGAAAGAATATATTTATGTAGCTTACTCCTATGTCCAGCATGCAGTATCTTGCCTATGATCAATCATGGCTTCATTTTTTCTCTTAACTTGGGCAATTAAAACTAAAAATAAAATTAGCAAATTAAAAAAGAAACAATGTTTGGACATCCTCATGATGCATCATCGCTAATTTTCATTTTTAAGATGTTACTTGAAATTATTGCTGGTGATTAACCATAAAATGTTTAAATTAATGTCCTGAACAACTAATTTTTACTGCTTTAGATACATATGTTGTTGCTCCTTTGTAAATGAAGATGAGCACAACAACATAGTTAGAGATTGTGAGTCTGCAGATGGCTGATGAGGCCAATCTGGGCACAAAACAAGCAAATACAATATGTTCAGATGTGGGAATGATCTTGGACAGAAGGCGGTGGGAACAGTTTCCTCTCTTTGCATAACTGATGCTTCTGGAGGGCATGGCTACATATGCACATGTACAGTACTCACATGATGTACCCACATAGAGAGAAATGTTTTTGGGATTCTGATTTAAAGGCTGGTTGCAAAATAATTAACAAAATGCACCAACCACTGCATAGAAACAGAACTGTCCGCTGACACTGGCTAACCATCACTCTGGTCATTGTGCCAAGCCACCTGCTTCAAGCAGAGACTATTAACAAGGGCCATCTTGCACACATACAGTACAATCCCAGCCATGACAGAGTCTTCTGTTTGCCGATGTTGTAGTGGTTGGGAGAGTCCCTAGGCTCAGTAACATGACCCAGCTGAGCTAAAAATTACCTGCAGAAACAGCTGTCACAAGTCAAAACAAGGGGTGTAGGACTTACCGGTAGCTTGTCCGTCACATGCCCAGCTTGTCCGAGGGCACCTATTGAAAAACAAAAAGTTACAACTTGGCTCCAACTGTCCAATAGTTATCAGTGAATACAATCAAACATTCTGTGAGTTGTCATAAATGTATGTTTAACCACTTTCAAGTATTAATTTTACATTAATAGCGGAGAGGTCGGTTTCTGAGTGTATGGTAACAAAAGTTTGAACATTTCGACGATTAGACCTTAATCAAGTCTCCTTCTGGTACGTGTGAACATATAAATTGTTTATGAGTTGAAATTACATTTTGGATAAAACATTTTCACCTTTTGTCACTTCAAACAAAATTTTGTCAACTTCTTCTTGAGCAGCTTCTTCTAGGTCATCCTCTTCCATTCCTTCAAATGTGTCTTCTAACATTTCTTCTATTATTCCTGCCTGCAAAGAGAAACAGATCCTTAAGGTCAACACCTACACTCAATTCCCCACATAAATGGAATCACGTATACAGAATGTTTTACTTTGGTGACTACTCTGAGAATTGAGCATTATAAAATGAGTCACGTTTTGGGTGAAGTAAAATTAATCTCAACTGTCAACTTGATTCTCATGAGCATCAAGTTTGGTAACTTTATTGAGGTGTGTATAGGATATTCTGTGAGTCACGATTTGTCTAAATTTGTATGCACGACTTGTCAAATATTATACACCTGCAGCTAATTAATCTAAACAAATCAAGGGGTGGACAAAAGCAGGATAATTCTATTGCAAGATAAACTGTAAAGCAACTCACACCCACTTTAAAATTCACGTCATACCTTCATCATTTCTTTAGACATTTCCTGCATTGTGGCTTGAATTTCTGGTACTTTTACCAACTGCTGCATGTATTTCATCACTTCACTACTTTTTTCCAGCGAACCAGCCAAGCGAAGTGTGGCTGATCAATAAAAAAAATGAACAGAATGCAGGTTAAAGAACAATTGGGACTGAATAAAGGGGAAAATGATAAAAACGTTTCTGTTAAACAGAAAAAAAAACTCCTGTCTTAAGTATCCATTTTCATGTAATTTGTTTGCAGTGTCATCAGTTCACATTAAGGTGTCACAAGTCAAATTGCTCAGAAAACATCATTGAGCCCTCGTTGAGAATTGAACCTCAAACCCCAAACTCTCCTTCAATAACATAACCTGATTTTGACTGGCAGCCACTAAGGCCCTGGGTTTGACTTCCACTGGGAGCTCACAAGTTTTTCTGAACACTTTTACTTAAGTCAAATTTACTGTTCTTTGTCTTTGCCAAACTCTACATCACATACATGCAAACAGGATTCATAATTATTCTTTGTTTCATTGTTTCCATCTGATTTACAAGAAAATGGAACCATTCATTGCTTTAGAGAAAACATTATTTTTACAGTATGATATGCTAATGGTAGCTTATCCACATACAAGTCATGTGCACTGTATAATATAAATTAAAACATTTACATGTGAAAGTAATTACAGCTTAACAGAACAAGCTTCAGTGGTTTGCTCAATGTCAAAAGTTTGGTCTTTATGCTATACTCTAAACAGAAGATCTGATCTCTCAAAATGGTGCATTTTAACAAGGTCAAGAACACGTCATTTCACTTCACTTTATTTTGATTATTACAATAATTATACAATTTAGAAAAATACACAACCCGCAAGTAGCAAAGCTAATTGAGGCAGGCTGTGTAGCTTACAATGAAATTTAGCAAATTAAATTAACAGTAATTATAATTCAAGTAAAAAAATACATAAAAATGAAATAAATAAATAAATAGGTAAATATCTAATAAATAAATAAATAGGTATACACATACATTCACAGATAGCTAGCACTTACACGAGACGAGCAAGAACCTTTAAGACAACATAGAATATAAGGAAGTAATAATAATAGCTAGTTTGGTTAATGATAATTAAAAATGTTGGGGCATCAACACAGTCATCCTCATCACGAAGCACTTGAAGTAAGTATTCATTTCTTGGTGAATTTTGTTTTTGAAAGGTTTTTCCTATGCTTACGCAGGTCAGGCTTCAGGCAATTCCATAACTTAGCTCCAAAAATGGAAAAACGAATTAAGTCAAATACTCAGTCTTAATTTATTAACATAATTATGACTAAGTTACCAGCATCAGAAAATCTAGTATTATATGTATGAATGTCGGATGAATAGGTAAAAAGATCACAGATATTCTGAGGCGCAGAGTTGGTTGATACATCGTGAATTAGAGAGCATACTGTTTCAAAATAAAGCATATTGAGGGGAAAGACATCAGCAGAGACAAATAAAGGAATAGCATGAGATCTATTACCAGCAAAGAACATTAGCCGAAGAGCTTGTTTTTGTAAAATAAAGATCTTTCTCAAATAAACCTGTGCAGCTTGGCCCCAGGCAGCAATTCTGTAGTATGTATATGGGAAAATCAGAGAACGGTAAATTTGGATTAAAGTATTTAAAGGAACAGAGTGCCTTAATCGTGAAATGATGATGATGATGATGATGATGATGATGATAATATTTTGCAAGGGGATCCAACTCGCCAAGGAGGTTTTCAGTGGAGCCCTCCTCCTCCTGTGAACTGCATTCCACTAGCAATGTTGCTATGGTAACCTACTGGGTGGAAAAATTTTTCTTAACTTGTTTACCAATAATTGGGCATTCATTTGATACCATGGCTATAAAGCTAATAATTATTTATAAAGATTGGCAGTGATGATCTATCAAAGTATCAGAACTGAAAAGTGCAAGAAACAGGTGCTAGCCACCTTAATGCACGCATTATGCTCTTAGAGGACAGGGAACATGGTATATCTACCAGTCACATTATATTTAGTTAACATGAACATACCCAACTGGTTTTTCATGCTCATTTCTACAGAGTTCATTTGCGCCTTGGAAGCATACATCTTATTGACAGCTTTTCTTGATCTGATAACTTCTTTGGCGAGAATGTTACAGACATCTTTGTTACCCTTCTTTGCTGCATCTTTCAAGGATAGTTTTACTTTATCTTCCTCTCTTTGAATGGCTGAAACAAAGTTCCATCAACTGGTATTAATAACACTGTCTCAAAATACAACATGTAGATTAGCATTCTGAAATTAGCAACATTGCTCTAAGTCCAAGAAGGCATTATATTGCACTGAAACACAACAAAACAAGGTTTAGTGGGTGTGAGCATGTGATCCTAGAAGATATAAAAATGTTTACAATGCATTTTGTTCATCGTACCTGTAGAATGCCTTAAGCACAAGAAAGCATCAGTTTAGCATTAATATCATTCCTAGACACTGACACTAGATACATGTACATCAATTGAAACTTCAGTGAATTGTAAAGGGCTGATTTGCTTATGCTACTATAAATGTATGTACATGTATGTAGAATTTACATACATGTACTGTATATTATTGATGCATGTAATGTCAGTGGTACATTTTAAAAACACAGAATAGCTTTACATACAAGTCATGTACAAACACTGCAGGTTTGTTGTCTAGTAGTGCACGGTGGCCCCTGGATCACCCTGAATTTCAAAGGTTCAGAGTTTTAGGCTCCAAAAAAGTTTTCTTAGAGCACAGTCTTGCACTGTACAATTATATAAAAGGTTAAAGGTATATGTACCACTGTAGGTGTAAAGCTAAAAATTCTTTCAAATAATTCAAAGCCAACCTCTTATCTGTCTGTCAATAGCTCGTCCCTCTTTCCTAAGACCTCTGCACCACTCTTGAACCTGCAGTGCAGCAAAACAGGTACATGAAAGGTAAATTATACAGTCAAGCACACACACTGGAAATATTAAAGGTTGTACAGCCAAAAACTGTTTTACCTTTCTCAAGAAAATAATGGTAAATTGTAATCTCAAAATAGAAGTAATGATGGTTAATGATTAAGTTTTTTTTAACTTTATGAGCTTTAAGCTATGTAGTGAGATTACAATTCAAGTCAAAATTATTTTGGAATGTGACAAAAGGGTAGATGGGCATACATATGCATGACTCTTCTTCCATGTTAATTTTGAGGTTAACAGGTCTGCTGTTACTTCTGGTTGGATGGGGGAAAAGTAAAGAAAGCAACATTTTTAAAGTGAGGGAAGGGAGGGAAGGCACCAAAAGAGACCACCATCTTTCTTGTGGTAGAGTAGACTGGGATATTTGAATACCCCTGAAGGATTTTAGCAAATATGGGCCGGGACAACAAGGGGAGAGGGAATAGAACACTTTCATAACGGTGACAAACAAATTTTTCTTTTATTTTTATGATAATAAGCCTTACTAGCCAGTCTTTAGTATGTGTAAAATTCATGGATCTTTTACTTTAAAGTGTCAGGTTAGTAAGGCCTATTAATGTACATACAAAAGAATAACCAAATCGTCTGCCATTATGAAAGAGCTGGTATATTCTTTGATTGCACTCACGTGATAAGATGGCCACTCAAGCAGTTTAAGGCCTGGGTTTAGAAATATGTTCATAAATATGGTTGATTGCCAATATCTTCTTCCAGATTGCCTAGAACCGGATGAAACTTTCCCTGAAGATAAATCTTGTTGTCCTTGTTTGCCTTAAGGTATAAATTTGATCATGTGATCAGTTACGTGATCAAAATTTGAAAAAGTCTTAAATCGGCGATGCGGTGGCGGATTTTAAGTTAACAGATAAATAAATCAGCGTTTTTAATACAAATCCAACATATCTAACTTTCTACGCTTGGAGTGATTGCTCACGACTTTTAGTTTTTAAATTATCAACAGCTAAAGGTTGAATTCTGGAAGAAAAATGACCTTTGCCCTCACAACTTTTTTGTTGAGAACGATGGACGGTCACTCCAAACGTGAGACGCTGGAAATAATTAATACGCATAAGAAAAGCGTTTTTATTCGATACTATATCCCACAAAAGTCACCTACTCCTTAAATAAGTGATGATTTCAAAGAAATGGTCACGTGACACGCCACGTGATCTGAGATAACGTTTATTGTACGTCAAAATGTTAAGGATGATGAGAACTACCCATGTGCCGAATTTCGTTTCAGTATCATCCCCCTGGGCTGTTATATTACAAAAAACCGTTTTCTCTAATAAACGCCCCCTGACCCAGGCCTTAAACTGCTTGAGCACCTGGTGCCAAAACAAAAGAAAAATGTAGCTCAAGGTTTGCATACAAATAGAGTCAAATTCCCAAAACACTTTTTTGCTATTGTTCTTTCCACCAACATGGCCGCTGTGACGTCAGGTGCAATCAAAGAACTGCTGATGCCTGGAATTTCTCAGTGCAATTACATGTAAAAGCCATAGGTCTCCTCAATTTAACACAGGCGGTAGACAAAGGGACAGTGACTTAACTAAAAGCTTGTGAATGCACAACATGCTGAAAGAGTTACATCACATGGACATGATGTTGCTGTGCTTGCACTTTCAGTTTGTTTAATTGTAGTGGCGACCAGTTTATATGACTTTGTTACCACATTATACGTAGTCTTAACTAGACTGAATACTGATGAAGCTCGTATCGTATCCCTTGGCTACTGTGTAATAATACAAGAAGGAAAATTCAAAGGGGGCACACAGTACAAGCCCTCTCGTTTGAGTAGAAGCTGTACGTAAATATTGGATAATCATATACATTGTAAGCTGCAACTTTCCCAAACTGCAAATGGCGCTGTTGAAAGATCACTGAATGCAGAGTTTTAGATCCCTCCTTTACAAAAATCAAGCTTACCTGCTCTTTCGGCGTCTTTTGAGGCGTTTTTCCAAATAATCCCATCCTCAATTTTAGCAAAGTTAAACGAATTAAGCGGAAGTGAACAAAGGAGACATGTAAGCGCTTGACGTCATGGCTATATCGATAATACCTCGGAAAGAGTCGGGACGGTCGGACTCAAGCGGAACAGACTCGGGAGAGTTTTCGACTCAATGTCGTACCTAGGGCCTTTCCGCAGACGACTCCACTGTAGCAAGATATCAGTTCTTCGGTCACTATGCCTGGCGTTTCAATATTCCAGGACGTTCCTCTTGTCCCAACTGATCATGTGTTTGCCGTGAATCAAGCGTATAACGAAGATAAAAATCCCAACAAAGTAAACTTGGGAATAGGAGGTAAATGGCGTTAAATTCAACGATATTGAGGCCTAGGTCCCTTGTTAAACCAATCTCCATGTCATTACTTATGCAACCTTAGCAAATTACGTATTTACGCGCCATTTTCAGTCTTGTTGTCACTGTTTTAGCATTTCGAGACAACGATGGAAATCCGATGGTGTTGCCAGTTGTAGCGAAGGTGGAAAAACAGCTAGCCGACCAAATCGCGGATAAGACCTTGAATCACGAATATTTGTCGATCGATGGTCTCAAGTCGTTTATAGATGCTGCTTGCAGACTGGTGCTTGGAGCTGACAGTCCAGCCATAGCAGAAAACAGGGTAGGCGATAAGTCCTTACATCAGGATGCTTCCGTTTTTAAATGGTTGATGGTTTTCAACTCTGATCTTACTGATGTCACGCAAAATTGAACAGTTTGTAGCTACGAGTTCAAATACAAATATATGTACTGTATGTGAATTGTGTGATAATAATAGTGGCCACATCCCCGCACCAGTCTTTGTCCTGACCTGTAATTAAGGTTTTAGCCTGAAGAGAGCAAGAATCCGATGGTGTTGCCATTCTTCTCAATTTCTACACATTCCATTGAGAGTACAGATCTGTTGACAATGCTATAGGGGAAACAGACTTTGAACTCCTGGCTAAATAATCTCACTTGGGGAAATAATTAAGGGGTACTGTTTCAACACCTGCAAGGCATGTCACAATATTTACAGGGTTACGGGTATGGTGCTGGCTGATTTAGCAACTTAAGTGTGAAATACTCAACTCATTCAGATTGCAATGAAGT
>JAEMWC010000046.1:0-25000 GCA_016490735.1 Pachyseris speciosa | reverse complement strand
TTCAGATGAACTTGAACGTCAAACTGACTCATGAAAGAAACTCAACAGCACACTCAACAGCAAAGTCTAGTGAAATTTCCGTAAAAAGAAACGCCACGAAGGCTCAGCAAGTAGTTCAATCGCAAGAGGACGCTGTGAAATATCACACATCAAAAATCGCGATTTTGATTTAGAAAGGCAAAGGTTTCCATTGGATCTTGAAACATCACACCTTCTTTGAAGTTATGCCGCATTACAAGCCGACAAACGGACATACTTTTCATTCGATTCAGAGGTGACAAACCGCACTAATAACTGGGTAACCTAGCAACTTTGTAACCAGGCAAGAATAAAGATGGCGGCCACGAATTTCGATCGTTCTGAATAAAATGCTAACAGATCGTGGAAAATGTCAACCTCAAAGTGGAGAAATGTTGGCTGTATGACTCCAAAGATGAAATACCAAAATCTACTAAATGTCGACGAAGTAGGGAATTCATTAAACCTACTGTTGATGATGATATTCGACTAAGAGACGTGCAGTAAGACCTTTCATCAGAGGCGATTGGCATGGCCATTGACTTGGGAAACAATAATGTAAGCCCACTTTACTTAGAATTTAAGGTGACGTGGTGCTGAAGATAAATAATTTGAGAATACTTTCCATGATACCAGTCTCAACATTTTTTAATAATTTACCTGCCCTACACTATGCTTAGTTCTTTGAACTTTAATCCTGCCCAGATATGAAATCCATGACATAGAGATTACATAGGCTATTCAAATTCTATTTCATTTCTCACCAAAGCACTCAGGGAGCCAAATAGCTTTTAAATAGCACATTTCCTGTAGCATTTAAACAACAGAAAATTAAGACCTATTTTAATGCTATTTTGTTGGCTCACAGTGATGAATAACACCTGAAAAATATGTTTTAAATAGCATGTATTTACAAGCTATGTAATGTTTGCCTCCAAATATCTCATCAATGTGATATTTTAAAGCTATTTGAGACCAGTACATAGTGAATAAATAGTATCTATTTAAAATGTATGTCGACTGTTGGGACTATTTTAATGCTATTTTGTTGGCTCACAGTGATGAATAACACCTGAAAAATATGTTTTAAATAGCATGTATTTACAAGCTATGTAATGTTTGCCTCCAAATATCTCATCAATGCGATATTTTAAAGCTATTTGAGACCAGTACATAGTGAATAAATAGTATCTATTTAAAATGTATGTCGACTGTTGGGACTATTTTAATGCTATTTTGTTGGCTCACAGTGATGAATAACACCTGAAAAATATGTTTTAAATAGCATGTATTTACAAGCTATGTAATGTTTGCCTCCAAATATCTCATCAATGCAATATTTTAAAGCTATTTGAGACCGGTACATAGTGAATAAATAGTATCTATTTAAAATGTATGTCGACTGCCCTTACCAAAGCAAAACTATGGAAAAGATATGGCAACTTTTGGGCCATATGTGACCCATATGTGGAATTGATATGGGATGGTTAGATAGTAGTATGGAACTAATATGGGGTCAATTTTAGCTCATTTTCATAGTATGGGAAATATATGGCTTAGAAAGACAGTGTGAGACACAATATGGGAAAGCTATGGGGACAACTTCCCATAGAGATTCCACAGCTGCTGGACTTGATTTTTGGCCCTCCCTTTGCATGGATTTTATATGGGACTGAAATTTGTCATCGTTTTGAATTTTCCAAAAACTTCATGGTCACAGCTTTCATATGGAATTTATATGGGCACCATTTACAAGCATTCCATAGCATTTCCATACACATTCTTATCCCATCCCCTGGAGAAGGCTCCAGCAGAAGGGAAGAAGAGAGACCCTGGAAAAATTCCATACAGTCTGTATGGTCAGTGCTTGTCACAGCTGCAACATCACTGTAGTTGATGGTCAGCATTTTCACACACAATACTAGGTATACATAGAGAAACAAGAAAAGTTTATTATACTGACTGAAAATTTCAGTCAATACAGCAACATAAACTGCAAGGTATGAAAACAATCATGTAAGAGTTCAGCTCACTCTGGGATCCTTGGGTCTTGGTACAGTAAATAGCTGTTATTATTACTGTTATCACCAGCAATACAATGTAGTCTTACGTAGGTATATAAATTATTGTCCTCATGAAAACTGGGTTAAAAAATGTCTTGACAGATGTTGTATCTCTTACAAGCAAAACAAAAGAAATGTTCAAAAGAAGGCCCAACCCCAAGCCAGCCCAGGTAAAATGTCAGGTGGGATCTAGGCAGGATTCCGGCAATCCCACATGGGATCCCAGATGGGAATGGCGGGATCCTGCCTTTCCCACCTGGGATGAAAATTTGATCCCACCAGGGATCCCCCATTAAATGCAGGATTCCAGCATCTCATCCGGGATCTTAGGTGGGATTTCTACATCCCACCCAGGATCTTAGTGGGACTTACGCATCCCACCTGGGATCCTATTCAGGATTCGCATGAGTTATATCCCACCTGGGATCCTAAATATCCTACCAAGAAACATACCCTTGCTCATGATCTTGGGAAGTTTCCATGCAAAAAGTGATAACTGTAGAATTTGCCACCCAAATTTATCCATTTCAAACATCCATGAACATACATGAACATGTATATCATGAATTCGATCAGGCAGTAATCAATCAAATGTCAGTCAAAAGTCCCACAAAAAGTTGACAGTATGCTTGTGTTTAGTAATTCCCTTTTCAAGCAAGGTTGTTAGAAAAATAAATACTAACATAGGGAGGTCACGTAGGTATACCAATAATAAATACAACTATAAGTGCACCGTTTGAAGGATTCCAACTCACACAAGAATGTTAGGACAAGCATTTGTTGAATTTACCATAAGGAGAAGAAAATGCACGTTTTGTAGATATTAAAGCATTTATTTGCACTGTACTGCATGAGTAACCTGTTTCTTCAACTCATTTAAACACGTATTCCATTACTAAATGTTCGTAGCGCTTCCACTCCCAAACAAAAAAAACTTACACAGTTTGTTGGTTGATTCTTTTGTAAATGAAATCCCCTTCAAAAGCTCCTCTTTTCACCGTTTTGTTTCCAAAGACGCCACTTTGATCAAAGTGACAGCAAAGCAGCAACAAGTGAAGTGTCATGCTCATTTTCGGACATGACTGTTGTAGGAGCATTTTTTTTCACCTGGTCCACTTTAAGTTTATAAAAACATATTCAAAGGTTTCCTTTCACCTTTGAGTGCATATAAAGGCGGAAACAAGCGACGCATGTCTTCACGGATCACGTTGATTTGTCAATGGATCAATCGAACTTCAATCCTCCAGTCCTCCATTTTGAATTTTGAGCAGCTAGTTCCCAGGCAAGCCGTGAGAGCATTAACGCATGCGCAACTCAACTTCAACATCACATGGTGCTTGAAAACAATAGCAAAGTGTGAGTGAGCTTCTAGCACGTGGGTTTGAACAGATACAGAGATGTTTTATGAAGTTTGCTACGCTGTACTGCTAAAATAGTTTGATTCACCAGCTTTTTTCAACTGAAATATATCAGTTGAAGGAAAGAAAACGGACAGACATATAGTTCAGGAACAAATTGTCTCCAGGCCATCTAGCGAGAAAGGTTAGATGCTGAAATGCTTGTTTGAATCTCCCGTATCTCATCGCATCGCATCATTATAGCTACGTAGAAGTTCGAATTTTGCATCTTTTCTTTATTGTTCTTTAGTTCTGAAGCACTATAGTTTTAGAATTGAGAATAATAAGCTTATAATCATAAGGTTTTGGTTTTTAAAGACTAGAATTCCGAACTTATGAATCATTTGTTCATTTACATTTTATGGTAACCGGTCATACAATGTCAAGCCCGGAACATCTCTTTCTTTGTCCTTGATTTCTTTGAATGAGAACTTTCAATTGCAACAAGCTTCAGTCAAAACGTTTCTATGCAATTTCTGTGAGAATTTTTTAGGAAGACTATTAAGACTATAGCGCAAGTACTAAGACTAAACTGTATTTTTTGTTATATTTACATGGATATTTATTTATTACAATTTATTTATTACAATTTAATGGCATCAGAGATAGTACATACTAAGCGAATAGTAAAAATAGCCATATGGATAATCCGTAAAGGAGTCCAGGACCCCATAACAAACAGATCACCAATGTTTTTATACTATTACAACTTACGTTAAAATCAGATAAAAATCAAAAATCAATCAGCCATCACATAGAGATCAAGTGGGATAAATATATCAAAAACTATAAATTAATTAATAAGAGGGTCTATAAATAACTAATTTGACATATTATCCAACAAATACTTCTCAACTCCCTTCTTAAAAACTGGTATAGTATTTGCTAATGTAAACTGGGTGGGATCCCACCTAGAATGTTTCGTAATCTTGGGTGGGATCCCACCTGGGATGTTCCATAATCCTGGGTGAAATCTCGGGTGGGATTGGCGGCATCCTGCCTCATAATTTTACCTGGGAGATTGTTCAGAAGATAAATATGAGTGTGTGGAGGCAAGATGCCCACTAAGGGTCCGAGCGGGCCAAACCCCTGAATAGGATAACATTCTTTTCTATTCCTTTTTGATTTTTTTATTAACAGTTTTTTACTTCTAGAAACATTAATCCTACATATAGAACTGCAAGCATCTGGCAAAGGTCATTAAATATACTGATCAAAATTGGACTAAGATATTGATAATGGAAATTAGGACAAAATACTTGTGTACATAGGATGATTATGTTCAATCCAGCACCCCAGCATGCAAGTTGAAGAAAACGTTTGTTATAATTCAATAAATGAATGATTGAAAACTGAACAGCTTCAGTTTGGTGTTCATAGATAGAAGTGGCATCTATATAAAAAGGATAGGCGGATCGGTTTGGATGCATGACTCATACTTTTTATTAAATGACATCCATGGCAACTTGCACAATGTTATGTAATTGCCATGGGCAAACTACTGCTGACTGAAACCATAGATTCCCCACAGTCAGGTGCCTGCCCAGTGGTGATAACTAGCTAGTTTGTACATCCTGTGCCTTTTCTTTGGTATGAGATATGTATTGACAAGAACAACTGGTAATGCCATAGATTTCCCATAGTTCAAGCACATTGTTATGGAATTTCTATGGGCAAACTACTGCTGAAACCATAGATTCCCCATAGGTACCTGCCCAATGGTGATCTACTTTCCTTATGTATGGGTTTTCTATGGGCAAGAACAGCTGGTAATGCCATAGATTTTCCATAGCTGCTAACCCCATGGTATTAACCTGAATGTCCCATATCACATCCATATGAAAAGATATGGGAAATATATGGATTGGTGCCAATTTCCTACATTTTCCATAGTTAAGGACAAAAGCAGAGCAACATATGGGAATGCTGTGGGGTGGTATATCCCATATCAACTCCATACCAGTCCCACATATGGACCATAGATGACCCCATATCATTTCCAGGTATGGGCAATACCTGTCCCATACCAACTGCTTTGGTAAGGGTGTTGGGACAAAATTTTTTTTCTGAATAGTGAAAAAATAGGCACTTTAGGACCATGTCAGTAAGCTAAATAGTATTAAAATAGTTATTTAGAAACTATGTTATTCTCACATAGCTTTCGCATAGTTGAGAGATATGCTTTAAATACCATGGACTATTTTATATATTTGGCAACATAGCAATAAAATACAGATGGTTTCAAGCAAAACATAGCAACAAAATAGTTTAACATAGTTAAAAAATAGTATAAACATAGGCTTAAAATATGATTGGTTCTACAAGGGTTGTACTAGTTACATCTCATGGTAGAAACAGAAGAAGCAGTTTTTCTCCACTGAAAGAGGGTGTGCCTTTTTTTTTTCTAGGGAATCATAAGAAGATGCTTTTAGCCACTGGTTACAAAGCAGAAAACATCAAGGAATACCGTTATTTTGACAGTGCTACAAAATCCTTGGATTTTCAAGGGATGTGTGCAGATTTGGAGGTGAGTTGTTGTTTGTAGTCATGCAATTTTATAATTTCATTTTCCAGGCCTGGAAAGTCCTGAAATTTAGGTTTGGGTCCTGGAAATTCATGGAAAGTCATGGAAACTCAGCAGGCTTTCTATGAGTGGAAAGCAATGTAGCTCCAAAGTTACAAAAATTAACCGACGAGTCCAAATATATGATTTATTTAAGTAGAAATAAACATACAGTAACATGCATTACAAGATTACGCTTGTGAAAATTTTTGATGTTGTTTTGACGTTACCGTCTCAGAACAGTAATGCTCAACTTAGGTCATGGAAGTTTTCAAGAAGTCATGGAAAAAGTACTGGAAAGTCATGGAATTTTCACAGCTCAAAGGTGTATGAACCCTGTGGTTGTGTTTGTGTAGGGGCTGCAATTCTTATTTCCTTTATTCTTGAGATCAATCTTGGTCAGAGTTTTACCATACAGGATAAACAATAATAATTTCTTAAAAGTAGACAATAATTTATACAGGGTGAGAGGGTTTGGTTTGTCAGCTGCTAACATGTTACAGTCAGATGAAGGTGACTATGACTTTTGCATACATGTACATGTATTCAAGTTCAAGTTCAAGTTTATTAAAATTAACAACATAATACAAAACAGCGCTAACCCGCAAATAGCTAAGGCTAATCTAGGCGGGTAGCGGGTAGGACTGTTTAAAGAGTAAGTATAATAATTGTGAGTATGGGATAAGTGAAGAGATAAAATAAATATACAAGCATGTTGAATAAATAAATAAATATATAGAATAAATAAACAAATATAAGTAAATAAATAAGTAAATAAATAGATAAGACAGCAATTGCAGTTAGATAAGGCTACTTTGAGTAATTATTTTGAAATTTTTTTGATTAGGAAAGGTGTGCCAACATAATTGTCCTCTTCCATTAAGACTTGTAAGAGTCGATTTTGTAGATTTTTCTTAAATACAAACTTCGATAATTTAGGTAATTCTTGGGGATGCTATTCCATTATTTTGGCCCCTAGTCTTGAAAAAGATTTTGATAGACGGTTACATCTTGAATATTTTATATGATAATTGCCTACTAAAGAAAATCTTGTATTGTAATTATGCAACTCATTTGAACAATTAAAAAGATTAGAAATATTACATGGGGTTCGCTTACTGAAAACATCATGCATTAGTATTGAAACAGATTTAAAATAAAGCATATTTATTGGGATAGTGTTAGAGGAGACCAAAAAAGGAATGGCGTGTGACCTATAAGATTTAAAGTATATGAGGTGAAGTGCACGCTTTTGTGTACATGTACAGATATAAGTCTATAAGTCTATATATGTACATATATAAGTCTGTAGCTTGTCTAATGCATGACATCAACAATGACCATTCGCCACCAAATCTCTTAAATTCATTTGAAAAAACCTCAACAATTCATTCATACAATACACGATCATCTACTTCTGGTAACTGTCACATTAAAAGCTCAAAGCTGGAAATACACATAAACTCCTTGTCTCGTTTTGGCATAAAACTTTGGAATGAGATACCTTGTCATATTAGAAGAGATCTTCCTAAAAAGGAATTCACCAAAGTACTTCACGGATTGCTTTCCGATATTTTAAAATTAGAAAATGACTATAAATTATTGAGACGCCATAGTTACATTGTAAGTAAATAGTATTGTATAAATTACTTGCTTTCCACGCTCCATAAATTTCCATCTCCTTTTCATTTGGTTTTTCTTTAGATGCATTGGTAGTTAAAATAAACAAATGATAAAAATATGAATTAATGTACATGTACATGTAACTCAATATTATTAGTCCTTTCTTTCTTTTCTTCTTTACTTTTCATTATTAATTTCTTTTTTTGCTGGGCTGCCTAGATTAGCAATTGCTATTTTGTGGGCCGGTCTATTGTAAGACGATTTTTTTTTACTGGAATAAAGTTGAAAGTTGAAAGTTAACATGTATGTCCAGTAAGGATTTTGTATTTATGGGTTTTAGAATGCTCCAGAAAATTCAATCATCTTGCTGCATGCATGTGCACACAATCCCACTGGAGTGGACCCCACTCAGGAGCAGTGGAAGAAAATTGCTGAGATTATGAAGGTATTTACTGGAGAAAATTACAGTACATTAATTTTTTAATTCCTTCCAAACTTGATTTTAGGAAGGATAGTAAAAGTATTGTTGAGTTTTTAGTCAAGTAATACAAAGTGTTAAATTTGTATTGTATACAAATGCATGACCAAAATGATGAAATCTCATGTATGTTTAAGAGGTGCAAAATATGTCACCATATGTTGGAAACTCAATTTTGGGAGCACTTCCCCTCTAGGTAAATTATATGTAGTAACCCACAGCTGTAATCTCAAAATAAAAGTCACTCTCTTCAAAACTAACAGGCAGGCCTTCTACACTGTATCTCTTTTAGGAACCGGAGGTTAATACATGTATTAGTTATAGTAGAGTTTCTTGAGTGCAGTGTTGTGAGCCATTTTGCGAGGGCTGGTTTTTGGATTAAGTTAGCAATGACAATACTACCTGTAAGTGTGTATTGTCAAAGATATACAGGCCGCAGTCTAACAGATACAGAGTAATGTTTAGTTTCTCCTTGTTATTCATCAGAAGCAACATCTGTTTCCTTTGATGGACGCTGCTTATCAAGGGTTTGTGACTGGAGATCCTGATGAGGATGCTTGGGCTGCACGTAACTTTGTCAGTGAGGGATTTGAAGTTTTGATAGCACAGTCCTTTGCCAAAAACTTTGGTCTTTACAGTGAGTTATGTCTGTGCTACATATAACACTTATGCACCTATCAATGTTAAGCCAGAGGGGGGGACCCCGGGCATATGTGGGGCATTTGACTTTTCAGAAGATTTTTTTGGTCAAAGTCCCCACCGTGGGGCCCCAAAACTGGGTCAAATAAGATCAAATATCCCCACCTTAGGGAAGTAATATCCCTAAAGTTCATAGTAGTTGTTGTGTATATTTTACAAATAATTGATATAAATTGCCAAGCTTTTTTTTTTATATTTTAAACTCCTTTGATGCTTTGTGTAATCCGAGGAAAATAATCAACAAATCTAGCATTTCACGTGAAAAAATCAAATATAATTGTCTCAATCTTACAGGAACAACGCGAGCTGTATACCATGTTGAGCTTTACAAATCTAGCATTTCAAGTCATACAATCAGATATTTTCTCAATCTAATACGGAAAAGAATGTACCATGTAGAAAATACGAATCTAGCATTTCAAGTGATACAATCAGATATCATTTTCTCAATCTAATACAAAAACTGAATGGACCTTGTTGAGCTACAGTGCAGTGCAGTGCAGTGCAGTGCAGTGCAGTGCAGTGCAGTGTTTTTGTTTACAGAAACGAGTGCTTACCTCAAAAACAGCCATGCTTTCCAGCCAGCGCTCCAGTGAATTCCAAGATGGCCGGCACAGACGTGACTAGCTACCAGTCCTCCTCGCAAAAAAAAAGCAAACGTCCCCACCCTGGGGCCCTGATTCTAAGTCAAACTCCCAAGGGTGGGGAAGGCAAAAGAGGTCAAATGCCCCACATATGCCCGGGGTCCCCCCCCTCGGGCTTAACATTGATAGGTGCATTAGTTCAGGGTTCGTACAGGTCATGGAAAACCTGGAAAGTCATGGAATTTTGTGGTCGGTCATGGAAGGTCATGGTAGATTAATCAGGTGCAGTTGTGAAAGTAAGGATAAAATGAAAATTAATAAAGCTGAGTTTCTGTCAAACAGGATAAAAAACTATGGAAAACATGAAAAAGGTCATGGAAAAAGTCATGGAAAGTCATGGAATTTGAAGAGCTTAAAAGAGTACAAACCAATCCAAGTACATGTTGTTTAAGTGCTATGGTCCTTGTTAGGCTGTATGGCATAGTACATTGTAAGTTGTTGTACAAGCAATGAACTCAATCCTTATCTTGTCAGTAATTTTAAGCTCTTGCATTCCACTGTATATCTCAGTTAAACTTCTGAAATTGAGAATATGACTGGTGGAGAGTACAATCATGTACCTGTATGTACATGTAGGAGAAGAAAATGTCATGGCTTTCTACATGTACAATGTACATGAAGGTCTCTGATTTTTGCAACTGCAAAACATGACATCTATGGTCATCTGTGTCTTAAAAAGGTCAGGGGCAAGTTGATTATTTCATTAGTGGACTCATGTGACTTCCATTACACCTTATTCCAAAATTGCGTTCAATTTATTATTATTTATTATTATTTATTATTTTGTTTGTATATTAATTAGCCCCCTTTGCCTCATTTTCTCTTCAAAATTCTTTTGTAGTTTGTACATGTCACAAAGAGGTAAAGAGGGCAAAGAGGGCTGATTAACATGCAGACAAAAGAATAATAAATTAGCTGCCATTTTGGAATAAGGTGTATAAGCAGATGATTTTGTTTCCTTGTGCTTATTTACATGTACATGTACAAAAAACTGTTCAATCGCTGAATTATTTGTTTACTGTAAATTTATGTTCTGTAAGAAAACATTTTGTTTTGTTTTCAGATGAGAGGTGTGGCAATCTCTGTGTGGTAACAACTGATAATGACACAGCTGAGCGAATTCGCAGCCAACTCAAAGCAATCATCCGCCCCATGTGGTCAAATCCACCTAATCATGGGGCGCGAATTGTGGCAACTATCTTGAACAATCCAGCCTTGAATACAGAGTGGTAAGTTGGCAGGGTGGTCTTGAGATGGCCAAGAAGGAAAAATTCTGATAAGAAGTGAAATAATTATTTTTAACTTTTAATCTTATAATTATTATTCTTAGTTATTTGTTGTAAGCATTATTTCAATCTAGTTCTTTTCACTTTTACTTTCTGTGTTATACCAGGAAACTAGCTGGTGAGATTGTCCTCACAAAAGCTAAGTGTATATACACAATAAACTTGACTTGACTTGACCTGACTTGACTTGACTAGAATTATTATTTATCAATAAAACTGGTATTTCAAGTGCTGTGAGAAATCTAAAACAATTTTTTTACATGTACTGTACTATGCAAGGTTTTCGTTGTCTAGAATATTTACCTAGAATATTTGAAAGTGCTAGATTTTGAATCAAATATACAACTGTATGTAATAAGTATTCACCGACAAACTTTTTTGTTTGTTGTTTTACTTCCAGCTGTTGGGTGTGGGTAGCTGGGAACTGAACTTTTTATGACAAATTAAGGTGTTGAAGTCATCATGAAACTTAAAGCTGCTCTGTAGCCCTGTGACAGTTAAATTTAGAATTCAAATGTTTGAGAGTCTAGGTGAAATAGAAAGTGCCCTTGCTTGAAAGGACTTTTATTTATTAAACAACAAGCTGAAATGCTATGGTGCCATGATATTTTTGTTCAATGTTTCTTACATTGTTTCAGGAGAGAGATCCTGAAGTCAATGGCAGGGCGTATTCTTGAGTGCCGTAAACTCCTGTATGACAAGCTGCGAGATCTAGGAACGCCTGGTACATGGGAACATGTTGTAAACCAGAAAGGAATGTTTGGATTCACAGGACTGAATGGTGAGTTCTGTTCTCTACACTGTGTATATTTCATTGGCAGAATGTGAGGTGCTGGTTGTGTTGGTTGTGAAGATGCACTGCATGCCCACCCAAAACAGTAAATATTAATAACAGTAGCCACAACACAGACTTAAAATGTTAAAGTACAGGCACTGTGAGTGTATACAATGTACATGTAGGACGGTGTACAGTTTTCAATATAGCATACTGCAGTTTATAGTGTACAGTATACATAGCATTTTAAACTGTAGAATGTGTGCAAGAGAGATGCACATACATTGTTCCATGTTACTCTGTATTTGTCTATTACTCAATTACTAAATTCTCAACTGTCAGTTATTCCTCATTGTTAAGCCACTTTTCAACTCCACTTGAGATGGCAGCCAAATCTTTTGGTTTTCTGTCATTTTCAGTTGACCAAGTAAGGCTTTTAACCCAAAAGCATCACGTTTATCTACTGAACAGTGGTCGTATAAACGTTTCTGGTATCACCTCAACAAATGTTGATCATGTTGGGCAAGCCATTCGCGATGCTGTGACAAGTTTTAATGCTCATCTTTAATGAACTGTCACGCTCTGGCAACCACGCCCTCACTGTAAGTTGTAAGGTGATGCAGTCACAATATACAAATTTACATGTTCATTTTGCCTTGTATCACCTTTAATAGCTCGTGTACTTGTCCACACATTCAAATTTAACTAATTGAAAACAGTAATAACCAAAAAAAATCCAGTATTGATTGGGTGTAGATCCTGTCCTTTGTAATGACAGGATGCAAAATTATTGTCTCTCCAGTTAGGCTCATGGAGCCAACTGGGGAGATGGCCAACTGAGAGTTTGCAATACTGCAACGCAGTTGATTCCTTGCCAAATACTGTGTAGGGTGATCGAACAAGCAAACGGGCGATCAAGCGAAGAAATTGGGAAGAAGTGAAGAGGGGTTAGGGGAAACTGCGTTGATGTGTTGATGGAAAAAGTAGAACTGTGTGTTTTTTGTGTTTTCTATAGTTTCTTTCTTTTGCTTCTTCTTTGTACCTGAATAGTGTGAATAAAGATTGTTGTTGTTGTTTGCTAGCCTTTGAGGTTTTTATGTTATTGGTGACAGTTTAATCATTCAAAAATGTATGTCCAAATAGATTAACGTTAATTTTGCATGACTAGCCTGTGTAGCTAGCGGTATGTGGGCGCGCGGAGTAAAGAGCCGCTAAGAGCGAGAGGCGATGCCGCGAGGAGAATGGTGAGGAGGCGTTTGAAATACCGCCTGCCCGAAAACCCTGGGCGTTTGCCATTTGAATGGAAAAACCGTGGAGAATTTTAGGTCAAAAGCAACGGGACAAATTTTTCTCGATCAAAACGGAACGGGACGAGCGTGTTTCGTTTGCACTGAGTCACTCCTTAAGAGACTCGTTATTAACCAAAACACCACCAAACCGCGCGTTTAATTCATCAAGGAGCATGGAACTAGTGGGATGCCGCAGATGGTACAGGATTTTTCGATCATTCCGGTAAAACCGAGAAAATAGGAATACCTCAGAAGGTATTCCTTTTTTTCCCGAAACTTTCCAATGGAAAAGTCTGTTCCATTTGATTTACCACTGGAACAACCGGTTTTTCCATGCAAAAGGAATTCGCCCCCTGGGATTTTGAATAGTCCGCACACCAGTATGCGGGAAAAATAGATTGGTCGAGAGAAGGAGACAAAAAAAAAACTGGGCTTTAAAAAATAAGAAATAACTGCACAAAGCCTCCGATATATATCATATAAGAGAGTTAAAGCTATCAAAGATACAGTCTTTGGAGGGAAAATTTGAACAAAGGCTAAAGAGACCGCAACCACAAACCACGTAGGGAGTCCGTAGAGGCCTGTCATCGCTCTTTCATGTACTATTCTTTTCAGCTGAGGTGATAAAAGTGGGCGGCCATTCAAAAAACCCTGGTACTCTGGCAGGCGGTATTTCTTGCGGTTTCCGCCGCTCCCTTTCAACGGCTCCGCTTCCTCCTTCTCGCGCCCACAGTACCGCCAACTACGCAGGCTATTGTATCACCAAGCATCGTTTTAACTAGTTTGTTCTGAAGAGTGAAACTCTTCTTTGTTGGCAACTTCGTTAGTGCCACGTCTTCTGCAGATGGAAGGAAAAGACATTGTAAAATAATTCTCAATTTCTTTTGTATTCTGTCCTGTTCTTCCCTGTATGCCAACCCAAGTCCTTTCTTGTTTCTTGTCATACGGGTATTTCCTTTATCCTTTACTACAAACATTTTTCCACTTAATCTACACCCTAAAATACTATGCTAGGAAATGTGATGTGGTATCAACACAAACTGATGATTCCTGGCGCGCGTTCGTGCTGTATCTCGATAATTGTTTGGAGAAATAAGGTGTAAATCTACATTGGGAATGGATGGTTTAATCTTCAACCTTCACTGTAAACAAAAGGGAAGTGATGATTTGTTAACATCGTTTCTCTGTTTCCCAACAGTCAAACAAGTGGAGTTTCTATGCAAGAACTACCACATCTATCTACTGAACAGTGGGCGAATTAACATTTGTGGAATCACAACACACAATGTGGAATATGTGGCCAAGGCCGTCCATGATGCTGTCGTCAACTGTGTCTGATTGATTACCATAAACCTTATTTTAGCCATTGATGTTATCACAAACAGACTGCTAATTTTCTCTAGTTACACAAACATGTTATGAGCTCATTGGCACCACAGTGTATTATGTAACCCCTACTCTGGACTAATGGCGTGGTACGTTAGAGTGTTTATCTTGTAAAAAGGTCGCCGATCTTCCAAACGTCAGTGATTTCATCAAGCTGTCTGCCGTAGAAAGTTGCCTGCCTTGGAGAGGTGTCCGCGTATTTAACTGCCCATCTTAAATTATAGTAGGTTTCCCAGCGTTTGCCGTAGCCTGCAGAGCAAGTGTATTTTGGGGCTGAGTGAAGGCTAAGTGTTTTCGCGAAAGTGATCTTGGATTGGGAGTAAGGAGACTGGGGAGAGAAGGAAATGTGACTATGTGGTGGGCTTCCCCATGGGATTCGTTCCAAGTCTCCACGGTTTGTAGATCGAAGATGGCCGCCTGATACATGAACAAGTTTTTTTTTTTAAACGGAACTCGCCCAACCATAAAAACGCCTACACTGCACGCTACGTTTGCCGTATAAAGGCTTTTTCATAGACAGCTGTCTGCTCAAAAGAGTTGCTTTTGTTATAGAGATTGTAATGTTCTAGAGGTAATTGACCCCGAAAGGGCGTCTTTCTTTGAAAGGTGTCCAATGGAGGCCTTGTTCAAGCGTCTTTGAGGTTACTGTCTCAGTGTAAGTAGAGAAGACTTGCAGTCTACTGTGTCGTTAAGAACTTGTATCTTGAATTCTGGTGTGACAATGAAGATTTTAAATGCGTTAAAAACGTGGACTACAGTAATGTAGTTCTTTCAAGGTGGAATTCTCTGGCCTAGCCAAGAAGAGAAGTGATTTTAATAAAAAAAAAATGCGTTCTGAGTGGTTGATTAAAAAATGAACTAATACCATTTTTGATAGTGTATGGGGCATTGCTACGCTATCTTAACTTCAAACAGCTCCAATTTGCCTTCTCATCACAAACACTAAAGTAATGAATTCAAAACTCGAGTGTGGGAGTATAAATTCTAAGTTTAAAAAAACTGCCCAGTTTTTTCTAGTTTTGCCACTGTTTTAAGCGGACCGCCAAAAATGTGGCCCTCGAAATTCTGGGTCGAATTGGCATTTGGAAGTGTTGGTTTTTGAGGAGAGGGGAAATCTGGAGTACCCGGAGAAAAACTTCTCGGAGCAGAGTAGAGAGCCAACAACAAACTCAACCCACACATGACGCAGAGTCCGGGAATCGAACCCTGGCCACACTGATGGAAGGGACAATCTAATTTTCGCCTGTCGCGGATAAATTGTCGCGGGTGAGAAACTAGTAATTAGAGTGCTCGTCTAATCTCTTGCTTGCTTGAACATGCTCGTGGCATGTGGAAGTAACGGAGATAGAAGGTAAACTTGAGCTTTATTTTGAAAACAGCTTATCCCTATCTCAAATAGTGTAACAAAGTACATGAAATAATTGAGTAAGTAAAACTTCAAAGACTAGCGTGCGCTACAACAAAAGGTCACGTGTTATGGTGGGGGTACACGTGAACTTTGAGTGAAATTTTAAGGAGTTTGAAGAAGGGATGGAAATGGGGTAAAGATGTTTTGAAACACCACCAGACAGTTGACACCCCACAAGGGCACTGCAGGTTGCTGGGAAACTGTTTGGTGACCGTCTACCTATTTCTAACCTCAACCCAGTTTTAAACCTCCATTAAATCTTCAATATTCCATATTTCCCTAAATTTAACTAATCCTTTGAGAAAAATTATTTCTTCCTAAATATACCCCAGAATCACCAAACAATTCACAAAGTATCTCACATCATAGCTTCGTGTGATGAGCATAGAGATTTCTGATTGCTTGAAACGCGAACGAGTTATTGACAAATTAAATCTATGTTAAGCGACCTAAACACGGCGTTCAGGAGTACCTCGCCTTAATCATTTTATACACCTGATACAGTGGAACAACGGTCACATTTCGACGTCGGCCACTTTTTTCTCCCAGCGGATACACTCACTCACTCACGACCACTCTCTACAACAGCCACTTAAATACCTGTGTTTTGAAAAGAAATAAACTGAACACGGACTTTCAAACTGTTCTTAATTTGACGTCTTTGACTAAGTTCCAATAGCTTGTGGGGTGGCTGTCATTAAAGAAATATGCCATAGTGTCTCTCCTATTTATCCCAGTCATTCTATTTTATTTATTCAATTCCATATCACTCCACCCCATGCTGCACAGTCAACTTTCCAACTTAAACCCCACCCCACCCTATGTTCGTTCCATTTTGAGCAGCTCGCTTTTAAGACGCTGCGACGCATTTAAAGAGCTCGCTGGCCGCACACGTGAGGAAACAGCTGAGCAAAATGCCTCGCGAGGCAGATCGCTCAGCCGTTTCCTCGAGTGTGCGGCGAAATTTGGTGAGAAATTCGCCTCACGAGGCCGTGAGATCAATGTTTGATATTGATCTCACGGCCTCGCGAGGCGAAAATCTCACCAAAATTTTGCCGCACACGAGAGGAAACGGCTGAGCCATCTGCCTCGCGAGGCATTTTACTCAGCTGTTTCCTCACGTGTGCGGCGGGCTTTCAAACTCGCTGTTCAGCATTCCTTCTCTTTTTGTACCTGTCAGTCCTGAATTCAAAGAGTGAGCACTCTGTTTAGTTTCTTGAAGAACTATTAAATTTTTCACGACTTTTCTTACCACAGAAGGTCGCGAAACGAATGATACTCGACTGAAAATAAGACTTTCATAAATTTGCCTTCGAATTTTCACCGTTCAGTCTGTTGAAAAGGTTGTAAGAAAGCTTTGCATACGTCGCAATCGATTGCAGGGAAGAATACAATACGTTACTATAATTCTTTGGCGACAAAGTTTTCAAAATTTGAGTTTTGCGCTGTTTGGATAGAGGAAAATCAATTAATGTTGCGATTGGTTAGAGAAAATTTACAAAATGGGTGAACGAAGGCGAGAAAAGCTAAAAAATTGTTTTTTTGGAGCAGTAACTAAATGAGCGAAACTTCACGCGGGATTTCGAATTACATATTTTGTTTGCATCAACATTCGAACCGATTTCCTAACGTATTCCTTCTGATAATAGAGAGCTTAAGAAACGACGACGGCGACGGCAACGACAACAATGGGCTTAATGAGCAAAAACAATAGCCTTGCACGTGCGTTTTACATTTTGGTACATTTCTTTGCCGTCCTCTGCAAAACACCAACATGAAATGACCAAATTTTAGGTTTTCTGGGGCCGCTTACTGAAAGGTTTAAATAAGCCTACGACACACTAGGCGATTTTATACGCCGATCGCGGCGGATTTAATCGCCAGCGAATTTCGCTGGCGATTGATGCGGGCACACTAGGCGAATTTTTTCGCCGATGGCGGCGATTTGCCTCGATTTGCCACTCCAGTTTTGTTCCAGGCTCCGTCGAGGCCATCATTCCCCGTTGTTGTCGGCCATTTTGAAAAGTCATGTGATAAAATCGCCCAATCTGATTGGCTGACTTTACTGGCGATGAGCGTACAAAATCGCGGGAACGGGCACACTAGGCGAATGCCGGCGAATTTAATCGCCGATATCTGACATGTCAGATACCGGCGATTTTATACGCCGATCGCGGCGATCGGCGAAAATCACAATCGCTGCACTGGGCACACTAGGCGGTTTTCGCCGATCGCCGGCGATCGGCGTATAAAGTCGCCTAGTGTGTCACCCCCTTAATAACGCTATTCTAGGGATAAATCTGCCTTATTCCAGGAATACCTGTTGGAATAAAGCAGATTTATTCCTGGAATAGAGTTATTATACCTTTCAAGAACCGGTTCCAGGAGACCGTGAGCGTATGACAGTGAATTCTTTTTTCTTTTTTCCAACTTCAATGTCGTCTTTACTAATTTAGCTCCAGGATAGGTCCCAGCATATTACAAGTTAAACAATTTGGAAAAATCGCGAAAGAGTTACAATAACGATAAATTACATTTTGAAATGACGTTTTCGTTGCCGTTGCCGTCGTCTTTGCTTAAGCTCTCTAATAACCAAACGAACACTCCGTCTGAACGTGGAATTAACTTTGCCGCGATTGAGTGAGGCTAGTTTGTCACTTGTCCTCTTCCGAGAGTTCCTCGGTTGTCCTCTATTGGTCGGCGATATTACCGCTTTGGCACCACGCACCTCCAATGAGTTGTGAAAACTGTGCAAATCTTTGGAGGTCAAAAACTCGGGATTTATTATTGCGTGTATTTCTTCCAGTCGAACCAATTAATCTTACGCTAGATTTATCAGATTTTAACGGAATTTAGAGAAAATGTTCCTCACACGTTACCACACCAAATTGTACGAGGCTTCGAAATATTTTTTTTTTTCGAAATATTTTCCCGTGGCATCCAAGCGCGTGACACGCGTCGAAAAAATTATGTTGGCCAACTTTACAATGGATTTTCTCAGGAACCAATTGGAATACCGTAAACGCCTAACACAGTTTGTTAACCTATTTTCTCCTGAGTGATATAGTCCAGTTGTTTGGATGTCCGTAGTAACGCAAGGGCTTTTACTTCGGTGGAGCAAACATTGTCAGTTTTTTCGTTTGAACGCTTGCGCACAGTTGCGATTTTCCAAAAGCACCCCTGAAGGTTTACAGTAACTTCAATGACCTTGTCGTATTCTGCGAAACTATTTTATACCGGGTGATAACCTTTTGTTTATACAGAATTTACTGACGTCTAAGACTGATACTGAACAAATTAGTCTTCTACACACACAGACTTATCTGCGACCCGCGACAATTTACCCGCGACTCGCGGGAGGTCGCGGGTTCAAACCCCGGCCGGACCAACACTCAGGGTCTTAAATTGAGGAGAAAGTGCCGCCTTTGTAATTACATCTGCAAACGGTTAGACTTTCTAGTCTTCTCGGATAAGGACGATAAACCGTAGGTCCCGTCTCACAACACTTGTTCCTAATAATCTGTGGGACGTTAAAGAACCCACACACTGTTCGAAAAGAGTAGGGGACGTAGTTCCCAGTGTGGTGGTCTACCTTTCATCTGTCTTGACATTCATGTGTGGTTTGGGTGGGTGGGTGAGATCAAATATGGACTGATAGCGGCTGCCAGAGGCGCCTTTACAGGCTGACGTCCGATCTCACCCTAGAGAAGAATTGTAAACCGCCATGAAACTATGTGATATGTGCGGTATATAAATCCATTACCATTAACAATTTACCCGCGACCCGCGACAATTTATCCGTGACCCGTGACCCGCGAAAATTAGACACTCCCCTGGTGGAAGGCGAGTGCTCTCACCACTGCGCCAGCCGTGCTCCTCTTGATTTCGATTTTGTGTATGGTTAAAGGCATTGAACAATCATTTGAAGCCATTTTTTTGGCCAGAAAACGGCAAAACTCCACGAGAGTGCTCCTTCAATGTGTTAGTTGATTTGAGTTCAGCCATCTGAAAAGTCCGTGTGATGACGCAGTGCGTTGTGTGTTTGGTTGATGAAAGTTGTGCGAGCCGGTGTTTGATTTGGAACAATCTTCTCGTATAAGTACGTTATCTTGTCAGCTTGTGAGTTCGCACATAGCTGCTTGCTAGACACAAGACCACAAAATATTTTTAAGTGCCCATTTGTCAATACTTAGGTCGTCTTTATTCCTTAGAAGGCCGGGCGGGGAATCATATCTAAGGTGAACTGACCTGTCACAAGTTATAACTATCTTGTGCGGTTGTAATCATGATATTCACCACGAGAAACTGAACTTTGGGTTGGTATGATCGCCTTTGGTAGATGAACAGGATATGGCATGGATTGCTACATGAATAGCCTGTTCCAGGCGTTCTTCGCTCGTTGTTTCGAGTTTCGCTCTTCGCAGCCCCTAAATCTGAGAGCCTGGAACAGGCTATTACATGAAAAAAAGTCCAGTTTGGTCATTGCTCCCTTGATTCTTAAAAGATCGCTTAAAACGGAATGTTTCTTCCGAAACTTGGTCTTTAAATTTCGTAACTGGTTTGATCCAGAACTTGTCTACAGCTGAGCCCGTTTACAGATTTACAGTCCAATAGATATTGTAGCTTATGCGCTCAAAGTTAATAAAAGCCCTCTTAAAGGACATGTGGTCACTGTTATTTCAATAGAATGACGCTGGCAGTTAAAGTATATGTCTGGAACGTTCATAGCGTTGTAAACAATCTCATGAAAGCTCCTAAAAATTCTTTTTCCAATTTGAACTTGAAGACATTAGATTCACAAAAACACGATAAACGTTGCATACGTATGCATATGTTTTGGTTGTCACGGTTCTTAATATGTAACGCAATAAGAATTGATGTACGTTGATAGTTGATAGTTCTGGTTGACTTTGTGACTTTCAGCTTGACGGTTGAAAACCTTTGATAAATCGTCCCAAATCCCGAAAGATACTTAAACAACAAACGTCTGACACATTTGGAGAAAGATGTTCCTTTTCAAAGAAGAAAAATGATAAAAAAAACATCATTCACCTACCGCCAATCAAGCAACAACAAGATGCGCGAAGATCGAAGCATTTGGTAAAACGATTCTGCAGTCCCAAACTACGTTTGGTCAGCGGCTTCGGTCGTCGTTTCGTAGTTACCTCATGTATCTCCTATTATAATATACTTAGACTATTATAGTAAGAGATACATGAAGTACTTACCTATCGATTCGTAGACTTTTCGGAGACACCATATTAATTGATGGTGAAAGTTGTTATTTTGCAATCGGAATGCTCGCATTTAACGAAATCACAACAATTCATTATTATAGAAGACAAGTAGCCAGGAGCAGGGTTGGCGCAGTGGTGAGAGCGCTCGCCTTCCACCAATGTTTCCCGGGTTCGATTCCCGGACTCGGTGTCATAAGTGGACTGAGTTTGTTGGTTCTCTACTCTGCTCCGAGAGGTTTCCTCCGGTTCTCCGGTTTTCCCCTCTCCTCAGAAACCAACATTTCTCCCACACGGCCCCACTTTTTTATGTAGCTTTCTGAAAAATAGTATTTTGATCGTAAAAAGCGACGTTAAGAACTCGAGAAAACTTCGATCCCTTTTCGGTACGCTGTCGGTCTTACTTCGGGCTTCCGAAAGTCGGACTTACTTACTTACATAGACCGTGACATAGAGGCGTCTGGCTATAAGCCAGTAACCACAAAAATTAGCTGGACGTCGGTCTTTACTCTTAAGATGGTTCTGAGAATCTGGCAAATTTAACTGATGATAAATATATGGTGAATGCGAAGGAGTAGTGTATGTAAAATGTTCTTTTTAACGATTTGCGTTTTATACACAATCCGAAAGATAGCAAGCTGAAAAGATGGTTCAGTAACCAATCATCACTGAAAAAACACACCCGTACAGCTACAGTAAAATGACGATGTGAACATGCGCATGTTGTCAAAATGACTCCTTAATGCATATTTTGCGCCTTGAAATGATTAAAAGGCACGAGGAAAAACTTCCTAGCTAAAGAGGGAAGCGATTGGATCATTTGTCTGCAGGTTTTACTCGTGCCCAGATTACCCTCGGTAATTGAAAGAGAAATGGGAACTGGAGGAGACTGGTTTGAAGTTGGGATGTCACGTGGTGACTTGAGTTACAATGTTACTTCATTTAGGTTCACGTCAATGAATGTTTTCTGTTAAAAAGGCAAATTTAAGTTGACACCGTTACTTGCTTTTCTTTCACCGATTAATACTTACAAATTAATAAACTTGGCGATCACTGGAGCTTCTATTTCATATACGATTTTCCTATTTTTTGGAAAAATTATGACAAGCACTTAATTGGAGAATACGTTAAATGGCAATGTTTGCAGTTAGTCATTTGAAGTCAAGACTAAAGCGGCCTCAGTCTACGATGATGTTTTCATTGCTTGAGTTATTGTCTCTTCGACCATCTTGCATAATCTCGCGTGAATACCTTTTACGTCAGCCTTAATATCGGAACCAAGCCCAACAAGTTATCGTAAAAACCAGAGCAAATCCGACGAGCATCTTGCTGTCACGTGACAAAACGCCTCCGTTGCATAGTTCCAGATCACAGCATTCTATATCACAGTCTTTGGCATTGAAGGGGCGGCCAATGTACTTACAAGCCTTTGGGTTGCAGAGATCATTAGCAAAACAACCACGCTCGTAAACCTCATACGGTTTTCCCCGGCCTTCGAAAGTAACGTGGCTTTTTGCACAGGTGTCCAGCCACGGCTCGCAGATAACTCGTTCTCGCTGGTCATCGCACTGAGTCCAGTTCACTTTCGAGTAACAGCTGTAGCACATCAGGGCGACGCCTGAAAACGGTGCAAAACGTTAGCTTAGTTAACCTGTTGCAGATTGATGTTCGTAAATTACTGAAGAACAAGCAACTCTCCAGATAGTTCTTCTGTTTACCTTTCATCTGAATTGGTACACGTAAGGATTTCATCCACTTGTGCCTTTTAAAGGGCATATAAACTGTACTGATCACAGGAACTACTTTTCGCTCACTACGTTTCATTTGAATATCTCATTTAAAGTCTGAAAAGTTATAATTCCATCTTGCTATAGCATGTCTGTAGCAATACGGGAAAGTACTGCTCAACAGATTTCATTCAAATGGTTACACTAAATGGTTTCTCAGACCCTAAGTCATAGAAGTACTTTATGCCAAATAATAAACAGCACCTTAGGATAGCTTTGAAATAAGGACGCTTGACTGCTTCATTTAGTGACAATATCATGAGAAATATCTAATTAATGTACGGCACTGATAACAGACAGTACCAAGCCAAAGTACTTGTCACTAATTGTCATTTCGGTGGTGAAGGTTGGGTCTTATTCACACGCTCAAGGCGTCCTAAAAGTAGCTTTCAACTGTGAAGTTAAGACTTCCTTTCACACGACAGTAGCAGCACCACCGAAAAGCACTGTCATTTGACACACTCTTTATAGGTAAGAATTCTCGATTCCTTGGTCAATAAAATTGTTAGTTTAAGTGCATTGTTTTCCTTTTATGTGAGAGCAGAAACACGGGACAGGTTTAAAGTTGATGTTTCATACGGCTGTCAAAAGAACGTTCCTGCTGAAAACGGCCACCTGCTGTCTTTGACAAAAATCTGCACGCAAGTTACCGCGAAACTTTTAACTAATACAGTATATTCTAAATGGAGACAGTGATCGACACCCCATTTCTTGCGCGTAACGAATGTAAAGTCCACAGTTCGGACTGCGCTGCGGTGTTTTCTTTGCGTAAAAGAGAAAATGCTAATTTTCCGGCGATAAAAAAAATTGGCAAAAGTTAAAAAAGTAAAGTTGTCTCCCTTGTTCGTTTCGTATCTGAGTTGCGGTTATTCAACGAGAAGGTGGACGAAGATGTTATTCAACCTTAACATTTAATCTAATTTCTTCGATAGCCTGGTGTCTTGGCTTACTCTTACTACTTTCCCTCTGTGCGGTTCTTTCGTCAATTTTAGAAGAGAATCGGGTTATGAATATGATGTGTTATTATACCATACTCGAGGTTGTTGACAGGTGAATTAAACCTCCCTTGCTGAAGCAGCCAAAGTTAAACAAATATGTCCTTGTTTACGAGAGATAGTGTTTCAAGGCATATTTTCTCTACAGTCTTTCGGCCTAGCTGAATCTTGTTACGCTCGCTTTTGAATGTGAAGCTGTACGTATCATTACGCAGTGTATGGACTACTTTTAGATGGTGCTGTTTTTATGCTATACGAGGTATAATTACTTTCGCTCTTCAGTCTGCAAATACAACATAGGAGTGCGGCCGTTATTCAAATGAGAGGCAGCGCAAGTTATTTCTTTTACCTTTCGGATATCTCGTAATTGAAATTTCGAGAGGCAAAATATGGCAATGTTGGGGGTATAGCCTGCTGTGGCTGTCGACGGATTCTTCGTTAACTGCGACAGAAGATTTCACCCGTTGCGAGTTTAAAACAAATGTAAAGCGTGCATGCTAAACATGTACCTCATCTACTGTCACAAGTCTGGGCGCAGGATACAACTGAATATAAGCGCCCCTGTCGCAATTTCGTTGGCAAGAAATATGTTTATTCTTGGTGAGGCAGTTTTCTCCTGAGTTACCTTGTAGGTTTTTTTAATCATCACCTGCTAGAGTAACGGTTAGTTAAAAATAATGATTATATTACTCACCAGTCTGCTGGAAAAATGCTGAGAAGAAGATAAACTCAATAGCAAGCCGCATATTTTCTCGCAAATGACAGCGTTTCTGTTTCGATTTGCTCCTTAACAGTCTGAGCGGACGTTAATGTGTAACTGACTATACCCGCTAATTCGAAACTGGGGAACTCTGAAACTTCAACTTTTTTTGTTGCGCTTTTTTTTTCTCGCCTTCGTGTCGCGAATTTCGAGCGCATGCGTAAGCTTTGGTGATTTTGAGCCCACGCTACTGCACTTTCGAAGACAAGATGTTTGTCTTTGGCGAAATCCGAACTCACGACCTTTGGTTTAGATATACCAGCGCTCTTATCTACTGAGCTATGAGGTGAAACGGAAGCAGGGTGTAAGAAGTACTTGGTCTGATGCATGTAGACGTGCTTTTGGAAATAAATCAGTATGTTCAATGTATGCAGGCCGCGTAACACTCTGTTTTAAGTGAAATGAGATTACAGTGTGTATTGTCTCTAGTCCAGTGAAATGTGAAATCCTTGCAGTCCTTCTGAGGTTAAATGGCATTCAAAAATTGAAACCGAACCGCGGACTTCAAATGGACGTACGATTCTAGTTCCAGTGTTTTCTTTCAAGGTACCCCCCATATTTGTAGCTCAGCACTGAATTACGATCGACTTGCGCT
>JAEMWC010000045.1:1932500-1940141 GCA_016490735.1 Pachyseris speciosa | reverse complement strand
TTGGCATGAGAATTTCTAACATTTCATTAGGTTTGCTGCTAATACATCAGTGAATTCTGCTGTAATTGTAGGCGAATACAACGCTAAGCCATTTTAAAAAAACAGCAATTTTTTTACCGGATGTAAACAATTACACATTGCTGGAAGTGGTGGCACTCATTAAACAAAATAAAAATGTTTTTCAAGTGAGATGTTTAAAAGCAGAAAATTGTCTTTATTCTTTTACCGTAAATAAATAATAATAATAATATAATAATAATAATAATAATAATAATATGAACTTGGCAATATTATCTAAGAATATTCAAGTAAGAACTGTTTCGCTTCCAAGAAAAGGCTGTTAAATGTTTGTTCCAAATAGCCTTGACACTAAACTGTGCGTACACAGATTTTGCGTAGTTTCCCCTCCGCTTTTCAATACAGCATTTCATCAGATGAACGACCATTAGAAATCATGTCTGCAATCAGAAACGATATTTCAATTACCGCACTGATCCGAGCAGTGACTGAAAATCCGGAGAAACCGAACTATTAATTTGAAGAAAATATGTCGAACAAAGATACCGAAGGAGAGGACAAATTATGAGGAGTCAAACATGTCTGCCGCAGTACTAGAGGATCTGAAATTAATGAGAAGTGACCTCACAAGTCAAATGAAGAAACTGAGTAACGACTTAAAGGATTTTCAGCGAAATAGAAACGAACGTTGGTGATATTTCTGGATTACATCACGCGTCTTGGATTCGAAGGTGCTATTTCTGAAGTGGAGAATGCTCATCGCACAGAAAGAAAACGAGACGAAAAGCTGAGACATATTTTGCCAACCTTTACAGTAGACCTTTTAAGAGAAGATTTCTTCAGGTTGTAGAGAGATCAGATGGAAAAATAGTACTTAATGGGGTAAGAAATGTAGAACATTTTATATCTGGCGATTTTGAAATTCGAAAACAGGCGCTTCCAATTATGCAGAAAGCTTACAAAGAAGGAAAGAGGGTTCGCTTCACTGTAGGAAAACTTTTAGTTGATGGAAGGGTATTCCTTCTTGAGTAAAATCTCAATATGCCATCTTCTGTGTCGATAATAGCTATGTAAAATGTTTTTTACAATGCGTGGCACAGCAAAGGCAAACCTCGAGCCCATGCATATGGATGATTTAAGGTGTGCCGGAACTGCTCCTGCAATGCTGCGGGAGCGCAATTTTTTTAACAACTCTTTTCGAGTAAACTTCTTTCTTGACACTATAATTTTAACTGCATTTTTGCAGACACCATATAATTTATTCACCTCAAACTCCTCATCTTATAGCTAATAGTAATACCTACTTTTAAATTTTTAATGATTACCCTAATATGGCCATTTAGTTTCGCATACACCAATTGCAAGATCCTTCTCCCCCTTAATTCAGATTTGTCCTCTATGATATTGATCATCACAAATGGTGAAAGGTAAACTTATTTCTTTCTTAATTTCATCGGTTGAGGCCATTTAAACTTCACGCCGTATAAAATCAAGTAGCAATGCCTGAATGCTTGGTTAAACTAAGCCTCGCTCTTCCAAGGCACTAGCATTACAGTGGCATTGGTTTTCTCCGATAACAGCTTGTATGTTTATCTTTGCTAAGCTTCTTAACTCGACCTAAACGCAAGAAGAGACATCTCTAGCTCCTTTCCATAAACTCTTGGATGACAGTGTTTTTAATTGTAAGGAATAAGACGAAAAGATAATAAATGCTTAATGTATTCTCCTTTACAAATAATTTCATAAAAAAGGTACTTTGTTAGGAATCTCACTTCGATATTGTATGTGAAAAATAGGCTGCAAAAAGACATCACTTAAAAGCTTATATATTTAGTTACAAAACTACATATCTTTGTAATGAGGATCATTTTCATAGACGCATTTTTAGCCAAACATTAAATTTATTGAGACTATTTTAGTTCTTCAATGAGTGATTTGACTACACCTCTTAGTTTTGAATATAGTTAACACGTTACCCTCTAAATGCGGAAATCGTCATGCTCCCTTTTTCCTATCCTAAGTCGGACAAATCTTGTCAGTAGTGCATCGTTTTATTGCTAATATTATTTATTTATTGAAAGAATACCAGTGACTACCAGTGAAGAGAAGGTTTCATTATTCTTGCAGGACTTTAGATCACAATAAACTTCAAGATCTTCCGCTTGGAATATTCTCCAATCTGTCGAGCCTTTGGGGGTTGTAAGTACCAAGATTTCGTTCTTATCATAAAGGCAAGATAGTATAGTGAACCATTGCTATAATGAAAAAGAACACGCAATTTAGAGCAGCAAAAGAACCTTAGTCGCCAAGTAAAGAAAGTTTGGACCCTGCGTTAAGCAGTGCCATTTGCCAAGCATTTTAATCCGCTTAAATTTATTTTTAATTTTTCTTCTTGTTTTATATCTATAACATTGGGAGTGCCACTGCTTCTGGATTATGAATCTTGCGTGTATAAAGACAGTTTCTTTCCCACTGGTTATGGATTTGAATAGGTTGGCATGATAATTTCTAACATTTCATTAGGTTTGCCGCTAATACATCAGTGAATTCTGCTGTAATTGTAGGCGAATACATACGCTAAGCCATTTTAAAAAACGGGTTTCACAAATAGCAATTTTTTTTACCGGATGTAAACAATTACACATTGCTGGAAGTGGTGGCACTCATTAAACAAAATAAAAATGTTTTTCAAGTGAGATGTTTAAAAGCAGAAAATTGTGTTTATTCTTTACCGTAAAATAATAATAATGATGCGGAGTTAAGGTAACTGAGTTACTACTGTTGGAGTTATTATAACTCCAAAAGAGTAGTGTGCTGCTTTCGTCTTGAATTTCAACAACGTTTGCTTGCAGTTTCACTACGGTAATTCAAATCAATAAGCCGGATCGGTTCGCGCTGCAACTATACGGTGAATTTATGACTGGAAATACGGTTAAATAGGACTCCTCTTTTCCTTGTGACATATGCTCCAAATTTGCGTTAGTTTACTCTAGTTTCTATAGCAAACATTTTTTCACAAACAAGTTTGCTTGCCATTCATTTTGATCTCTATGCAAAAAATGCCTCGATTGATCACAAGAAATAAAAACCTTAACACATAGCAATCAATTTTGCTCCAGGGTCTTTACACATTTCACAAGGTGAACTAATACGTTTCCGTTATTTGAAAATATAGCGTATACTTGTTCGTTTCCGTAAGGCGGATACGACGGGAAACTTGTAAGAGAAAAACACTTGTACTACTTTGAACAGACAATAACGGAACGCCTTTGAGTAGGAGTTTCATTACCAGCACTGTTTTTTTCTGCGTCGCTTTTGAGGACGGGAAAACTTTTGTGACCAAATTACTGCATGACTTACGCAGGAAAAGGGATGAACAGAAATCATTGCTGTATAGAATGTGAAAGAAAATTCACTGTGCGATTTTCAAACTTAAATGGCAAGCAGTGCGCGCGGCAAAGAAGGACGGTCTCAAAACTATTTCCTCGCCAAGTCTGTGTTTCCCGGGCGGCTGGGCTGATCACCCTTTCGGGGGGCATAAGTATTGGCCGTTTCGCCGAGAGGCAAAGTGTTAAAAAACAAAAGGTAGTAAAGTGCCAAAGAGTCGTTTGAAAGAGAAACCATACGTTTTGGGCTTAGCCCTTCACCAGAGGTATGTAAATGATTTGAAATTGCGTACTATTGTTCTTTATTATCTTCTGACTGAGAGGGAGCTCGAGGGAGTTGGGTTAGACTTGGGCATACGCAAACGAGTTCATTCCCCGTTTTGGCGCCCGTTTCAACTCAAACTTTGACTCGTGGAAGACAGTTTGGGAGGAATTTCTCCCACTTCGAATGGTTTTTTACCTCAAGATCTTAGAATAATGGAATTTAATAGTTTTACAACGCATTGCGACCGGTTGGCAAGCTTCTTCCACGGTAATCGAGTGCTGTTGGTTCGAGTTTTTGGTCTCCATTTTCAGTGATGGTTGCCTTGGCCTGCTGTAGATTTCAAAGGTAAGCTTATTGGCTATTTTAGACTGTAATATTTCCAATATATAGCACTGGCTGGGTGTATGTATCTCAAATAGCTTGCTATACGAAGAAAATACAATCAAACATGAGAGAAACAGTTATCCAGACATATACACAATTTACTCATCATCAAATCAGTTCCAAATTGCAGTAAGTTGGCCCTCAGTGAATTGGTAGAAACTTCAAGGTAAAAAGCACTTAACATAAAACCTCATTTTCTTGTTACAGTACATGTACAGTGTAAGTACTTTAAATTTGATATAAAAAAAAAAACAATGCTGTATGAATTGGCCATTACCATGTTGCCACACTTGACTCTTCTCTAAACAGCTACTGAGTATTGTATGGCATGTGCCTCCTTTTATAGACTGTGGTGATAGCTCACCCAAGTATTACAACTGTCAGTGAGACCATCACTGTATGAGAGCAGATAAAAGGCAAGTGGAACTATCTAAAATTTTTAAAGTTATTTTTTGCATCATAAGGTGGTATGTTCACTGATTTTTGCCTTTTTTTTTTTTAACTTTTACAATAATTAGTCATTTAACAAGCTTCAGTTTATGTCTTGTAATGAGAATGTGCAATAAAGACCATACTGTAATTACAGTGTATTCTCCTGCATTTCTGAAATTTCATTACTGCTGGGGTGTTTTTCATACCTACAGACTGTATGATTGTCTAGCTGTTGTGTGTAATAAAGAATAACATTCAAGATGGCTTCATGTTCATGGAACAAGCGTAAAACTCCTAGGCCCAACCATATCCATTGCAGCATTAACACCAATCCTTTAAAAAAAATCTCCCTTAATGTTTGCATCATCCCTGCAAACTGCAATGATGCTTGGTCATGAGAAGGTTAAGACACAGTGTTGACATGCTTGAGCATACAAAATAATTATAAGACTGTCTTCAGGCCCGCCATCATGGCTTGCAACACTTAAAAAGTGGATCATGTTTTCCAGAGACCTACACCAAGACCATCTACATGTAACAGTATTGTTTGGGAGATCAGGAAAGTAATCATCCTCTGGCACTGAAGATTTGAATCTTTGAATCTTTCAGCCTGGCCAATGTAGCATTTTGTATTGTGTTAACATGCACATATTTTTCAATATTTAAGCTCATATTTTCATTCTGGTTTCTAAACTGTACAGTACAGTGTATACTTGGCCTTGACATCCGGTTTTTTTAATCTTCAGGCTGAATACATGTAGTTACGTGTGCAATATATGGCAGACTACTTTACAGTGTATGCTCAAGTTGCAAAGAAAAGTAAAACCTTTTTAAGGTAAGAACTTTCTGTAACATAGCATGATGATGCCAAATAATGACTGGCACACATATAACTGCATCACGCGGTCACATTGAGGCATGTCAAAGATGCATATTGAGGCATATCAAAGATGGCTGTGTGACCGGGTGATGCGGTTCCAGTCAAAGCCCACATTTCACCCTTGCACACCATAGAGTGTCCAGTAGCTCAGTGGTTAGAGCATCCATCTAGATCGCGGAGGGTCATGGGTTGGAATCCCATCTGGAGCTCGGATTTTTTTTCAAGTTTCTGTTTGGGGTTTCATGCATTACTATCATGTTGTATTTCTTATTTCACTCACTTTGGTAACCTAAATGTATTGATTAATTAAATAAGCTACATGTATGCCTAAAAATCATGATTTCCAAGTTGTAATTTTTTAGGAGCCCGTAGCTCGTATAAGCCCGAAACGTTTCTCTATGGACATCCTCGCCATTATGTTTCTCATTCTTTTGTTATTTATTTATCTTTTGTATTTTAATACATATTTATCTTGTCACAATGTGTAAGAAATATGCAAAAAAAAAATTGGAAACTGTTCAAATTGCCTGCTCCATAAAAAAACATTCATCTTTCCTTTAAATAAAAATTAATGTGACCTGCAGTACAAGCAATTTTTTCTTCCAGCCAATCTGGTATCATACATATATGCTACATAGAGTCCTTTGAAGTTTACCCCCTAATAGTAATTTCCTTGTCATACCTTATACATGCTACTGTAACAGAGTAATAGTAATAATTATAATAATAATAATAATAATAATGATAATAATAATAATAATAATAATAATAATAATAATAAGGTACATGTACTTGTCATTGCCACCACATTAACTCTACCCAATTTTTTTGCCTTTATGCAAACTGTAATAAGTTAAGCCTCTACTAAGCATGAAATAGCCTCCACAGTGAATTCTTATTATCCATGCTTCTCCTTGAAGGCATAATGTATAATATTACAATGCATGTAAGTTACGGAAGCTTTTCACAGCCAATAACAGTCCCTATTCCAGGCAAACCAAGTCTTTAAAATAATAAATCTTTGTGTACGGTTGACCCACCGAATCTTTCCTTATTGATGGTCTATCCAGTGTTGACCAATTGATGCACATACAGTACACTGTAATAGCCTCCTATGTGTTGGATACAAACCCAACATGTGCTCAACCGGAAGTATTCATGTAACCGGAAGCATTTAAGCTTAGCATCACATTGAGGCTATTGCACCATCTTGAAGCTCCTGCAAAAGTCCACATGTGTGTAACTCAGTGAAAGTGAAAATAAATCTTATGTTGGAGTTTATCGTGAAGTCTGTCGTCTAATCCACTGAAGAACTATGGCCACGCTCGCAACACTATGTAGCTGTTACTTACATGTTGGTCGTATTCTCCCTCCCCAACAACATCTGCTGAACGGAGCCGGACATTCCCTTCCCAGGAACTGACTAATCACATCATGGCTGTTAAATTTTGGTGGCTACATGTAAGTTTCCTGCCTCCTTTGCAGCCATTTTCGTCAGTTCTCTTCTCCCTCCAGATTGAATACTTAGACACAATGGGAATGGAATTTCCAGCTTAGTTCACCAGACATTAGGGGGGAGGGATTAAGGACAGACCCAAACAACAGCTGCAAAGGAGGCTAATGCACATTTTAAGTGATTTTTTCAACATTAAGGAATACAGGTACATGTATATCTATATGCGAAGATACACAATTATATTATGTGTTGTATCATACAAATCAAATGCTAGCATTTTCTGTTCCTTCAACCAGTTTAGTTCATTTAAAGTCTTTTTTTTTTTTTCTTTTACAGACAGAAAAATAGCACATCAGAGTGTCAAGGACACCAACTACATTGCCAAAGGACTTTGTCTTGGGTGGTCATCTATTTATGGTCTGGGAAAAACTATCAGTATGATTTTATCCTGATTAGTGGCAACTCTGTGATCATCTTTCAGTCAACTGCAGGCTGTTGGATGAAAAATTAAACATCACATTACATGTACATGTATATCATAAAGAAAACATTAGCTTTTTGAAACCTCCAGATGAATAGCACTTGGTTAATTGTGTCTGAGAGGGCTCTGGTGACTTCGATTTTATGTACAGGTACATGTACAGTGTGCCTCTGAGTGACACCTCATAGAATTCAGTTTAACCTAAAGAAAGGTTGCTCTTTCTATCTGCTTATTCCCTCTCAACACACCTCATACAGTTCAGTGTAACATACTTGTTATCTCTCTTTCTCTGTAACTAGTTTAATTCCTCTGAACTGGCGGGTGGCACACCTTATGCAG
>JAEMWC010000045.1:1812500-1927500 GCA_016490735.1 Pachyseris speciosa | reverse complement strand
ACTGGCGGGTGGCACGCCAAATATAGTTCGGTATAACATACATGTAATCTCTCTTTCTCTATATCGAGTGTCATCTCCTCTGAACTGGCGGGTGGTACGCCACATACAGTTCAGTGTAACATACATGAAATTTCTCTCTGTTTATCTAGTTTCACCCCTCTGAACTGGCGGGTTGCACCTCTAATACAGTTCAGTGTAACATACATGTAATTTTTCTTTCTCTCTACCTAGTTTAATCCCTATGAACTGGCGCTGGCACACCTAATACAGTTCAATGTAACATATATGTAATCTCTCTTTCACTCTATCTATTGTAGTTCCTCTGAACTGGCGGGTGGCGCGCCACATACAGTTCAATGTAACATACATGAACTTTCTCTATCTCTCTATCTAGTTAAACCTCTCTGATCTGGCGGGTGGCACGCCCATTACAGTTCAGTGTAACATACATGTAATCACTCTTTCTTTCTCTCTAGTTTAACCCCTCATGAACTTGCAGGTGGCACGCCTAATACAGTTCAGTGTAACACATAAAATTTCTCTAATTGGCTATCAAGTTTAACCCATCTGAACTGGCAGGTTGCACGCCCATACAGTCCAGTGCACCATAGATGTAAAGTTTCTTTCTCTCTATGTAGTTTTATCGCTCTGACCTGGCGGGTGCGAGCCCCATACAGTTCAGTGTAACATACAAGTAATCTTTCGTTCTCTCTATCTAGTTTAATTCCTCTTAACTGGCGGGTTGCACGCCCCATACAGTTCAGTGTAACATACATGTAATTCCTCTTTCTCTCCCTCTACTATAACCCCTCTGAACTGGCGGGTGGCATGCCTCAAACAGTTCGGTGTAACATACATGTAATTACTCTTTCTCTCTATCTAGTGTAATTCTTCTGAACTTGCCGGTGGCACGCCCCATACAGTTCAGCATAACATTCATGTAATCTCTCTCGTTCTCTTTCTCTCTCTAGATTAACCCCTCTGGACTTGCGGTGGCACGCCGCATACAGTTCAGTGTAACAAACATGTAATCTCTATTTCTGTCTATCTAGTTTAACCCCTCTGAACTGGCGGTGGCACGCCACATACAGTTCAGTGTAACATAAATGAAATAACTCTATCTGTCTATCTAGTTTAACGCCTCCGATCTGGCGGGTGGTACGCCCCATCAAGTTCAGTTTAGCCTACATGTAATCTCTGTTTCTCTCTCTCTAGTTTAACCCGTAATGAATTGGCAAGCCTGAACCAGTTCAGTGTAACATACATAAATTTCTCTTTCTTTCTATCTAGTTGAACCACTCTAAACTGGCGGTTGGCGCGCCTTATACAGTTCAGTGTAACATACATGAATTTCCTCTCTCTGTCTATCTAGTTTAACCCCTTTGAACTGGCTGGTAGCTCGCCTAATACAGTTCAGTGTAACATTCATGTAATCTTTCTTTCTCTTTATCTAGTTTAAGTCCTCTTAACTGAAGGGTGGCACGCCTGATACAGTTTAGTGTAACATGGATGTAATCTTTCTTTCTCTCCCTCTAGTTTAACCCCTCTAAACTGGCGGGTGGCACGCCTCCAACAGTTCGGTGTGACATACAAGTAATCTCTCTTTCTCTCTATATAGTGTAATTCCTGTGAACTGGCGGGTGGCACACCTAATACAGTTTAGTGTAACATACATGTAATCTTTCTTTCTCTCTATTTAGTTTAATGACACTGAACTGGCGTGTGGCACGTCTTACACACTTGAGTGTACCATACATGTCATCTCTCTTTGTTTCTATCAAGTTTAGGTCCTCTGAACTGGTGGGTGGCACGCCACATACAGTTCATTGTAACATACAGTTCAGTGTAATATACATGTAATCTCTCTTTCTCTCCCTCAAGTTTAACCTCGCTAAAGATACGGTTGGCACGCCTCAAACAGTTCGACGTATCATACATGCAATCTTTCTTTCTCTCTATCTAGTTTAATCCCTCTAAACTCTCAGGTGGCACGCCACATACAGTTTAGTTTAACATACATATAATCTCTCTTTCTTTCTATCTACTGTAATTCCTTTGAACTGGCGGGTGGCACGCCTTATACAGTTGAGTGTACCATACATGTAATCTTTCTTTCTCTCTATCTAGTTTAATCCCTCTGAACTGGCAGGTTCGACGCCACGTACAGTTCAGTGTAACATACATGTAATCTCTCTTTCTCTCTATCTAGTTTACTTCCTCTTAAGTGTAGGGTTGCACGCCGCATACGGCTCAGTATAACATACATGTAATCACTCTTTCTCTCTATCTAGTGTAATTCCTCTGAACTGGCGGGTGGCACGCCTTATACAGTTCAGTGTATCATACATGTAATCTTTCTTTCTCTCTATCTAGTTTAATCCCTCTGAACTGGCAGGTTCGACGCCGCATACAGTTTAGTGTAACATACATGTAATCTCTCTTTCTCTCTCTAGTTTAACCCCTCATGAAATGGCAAGTCGCACGCCTTATACAGTTCACTGTAACATACATGAAATTTCTCTTTGTGTCTATCTACTTTACTCTTTCTTAACTGGTGGTTGGTACGCCTCATACAGTTCAGTTTAACATACATAAAATTTCGCTATCTTTCTATCTTGTTTCACCCCTCTGAACTGGCGGGTTGCACGCCACATACAGTTCAGTGTAAGATACACGTAATCTCTCTTTCTTTCTATCTAGTGTAATTCTTCTGAACTTGCCGGTGGCACGCCCCATACAGTTCAGCATAACATTCATGTAATCTCTCTCGTTCTCTTTCTCTCTCTAGATTAACCCCTCTGGACTTGCGGTGGCACGCCGCATACAGTTCAGTGTAACAAACATGTAATCTCTATTTCTGTCTATCTAGTTTAACCCCTCTGAACTGGCGGTGGCACGCCACATACAGTTCAGTGTAACATAAATGAAATAACTCTATCTGTCTATCTAGTTTAACGCCTCCGATCTGGCGGGTGGTACGCCCCATCAAGTTCAGTTTAGCCTACATGTAATCTCTGTTTCTCTCTCTCTAGTTTAACCCGTAATGAATTGGCAAGCCTGAACCAGTTCAGTGTAACATACATAAATTTCTCTTTCTTTCTATCTAGTTGAACCACTCTAAACTGGCGGTTGGCGCGCCTTATACAGTTCAGTGTAACATACATGAATTTCCTCTCTCTGTCTATCTAGTTTAACCCCTTTGAACTGGCTGGTAGCTCGCCTAATACAGTTCAGTGTAACATTCATGTAATCTTTCTTTCTCTTTATCTAGTTTAAGTCCTCTTAACTGAAGGGTGGCACGCCTGATACAGTTTAGTGTAACATGGATGTAATCTTTCTTTCTCTCCCTCTAGTTTAACCCCTCTAAACTGGCGGGTGGCACGCCTCCAACAGTTCGGTGTGACATACAAGTAATCTCTCTTTCTCTCTATATAGTGTAATTCCTGTGAACTGGCGGGTGGCACACCTAATACAGTTTAGTGTAACATACATGTAATCTTTCTTTCTCTCTATTTAGTTTAATGACACTGAACTGGCGTGTGGCACGTCTTACACACTTGAGTGTACCATACATGTCATCTCTCTTTGTCTCTATCAAGTTTAGGTCCTCTGAACTGGTGGGTGGCACGCCACATACAGTTCATTGTAACATACAGTTCAGTGTAATATACATGTAATCTCTCTTTCTCTCCCTCAAGTTTAACCTCGCTAAAGATACGGTTGGCACGCCTCAAACAGTTCGACGTATCATACATGCAATCTTTCTTTCTCTCTATCTAGTTTAATCCCTCTAAACTCTCAGGTGGCACGCCACATACAGTTTAGTTTAACATACATATAATCTCTCTTTCTTTCTATCTACTGTAATTCCTTTGAACTGGCGGGTGGCACGCCTTATACAGTTGAGTGTACCATACATGTAATCTTTCTTTCTCTCTATCTAGTTTAATCCCTCTGAACTGGCAGGTTCGACGCCACGTACAGTTCAGTGTAACATACATGTAATCTCTCTTTCTCTCTATCTAGTTTACTTCCTCTTAAGTGTAGGGTTGCACGCCGCATACGGCTCAGTATAACATACATGTAATCACTCTTTCTCTCTATCTAGTGTAATTCCTCTGAACTGGCGGGTGGCACGCCTTATACAGTTCAGTGTATCATACATGTAATCTTTCTTTCTCTCTATCTAGTTTAATCCCTCTGAACTGGCAGGTTCGACGCCGCATACAGTTTAGTGTAACATACATGTAATCTCTCTTTCTCTCTCTAGTTTAACCCCTCATGAAATGGCAAGTCGCACGCCTTATACAGTTCACTGTAACATACATGAAATTTCTCTTTGTGTCTATCTACTTTACTCTTTCTTAACTGGTGGTTGGTACGCCTCATACAGTTCAGTTTAACATACATAAAATTTCGCTATCTTTCTATCTTGTTTCACCCCTCTGAACTGGCGGGTTGCACGCCACATACAGTTCAGTGTAAGATACACGTAATCTCTCTTTCTTTCTATCTCCTTTAATTCCTCTTAACTGGCGGGTGGCACAACTCATAAAGTTCCGTGTAACATACATGTAATCTCTCTTTCTCTCCCTCTAGTTTAACCCCTCTGAACTGGAAGGTAACACGCCTCAAACAGTTCGGTGTAACATACATGTAATGCCTCTCTCTCTCTATATAGTGTAATTCCTGTAAACTGGCGGGTAGCGCGCCACATAAAGTTCAGCGTAACATAGCTAAAATGTATCTTTCTGTATGTCTAGTTTAACCCCTCTGAACTGGCATATAGCACGCCTAATACAGTTCAGTGTAACATACATCTAATCTGTCTTTATCTCTATCTAGCTTAATCAACCTGAACTGGCGGGTGGCAGGCCTGATACAGTTCAGTGTAACATACATGTAATCTCTCTTTCTCTCCATCTAGTTTAATCCCTCTGAACTGGCGGATGGGACGCCCCACACATTTCAGTGTAACACACATGTATTCCTTCTTTCTCTCTATCTAGTTTAGTCCCTCTGAACGGGCGGGTGGCAGGCCTGATACAGTTCAGTGTAACATACATGTAATCCCTCTTTCTCTCTATCTAGTGTTACTGCTCTGAACTGGCGGGTGGCACGCCCGATAGAATTCAGTGTATCACACATGTAATTTCTCTTTCCCTCTATCTACTTTAATCCCTCAGAACTGGCAGGTGGCACGCCCCATACAATTCAGTGTAACATACATGTAATCTTTCTTTCTCTATATCTAGTGTTATTCCTCCGAACTGGCGGGTGGCACACCACATACAGTTTAGTGTAACATACATGAAGTTTCTCTTTGTGTTTATCTAGTTTGACCCTTCTGAACTGGCGGGTTGCACGCCTTATACAGTTCAGTGTAACATACATGTAATCTTTCATTTTCTCTATCTAGTTTAATCCCTCTGAACTCGCTGTAACACGAATCATAAAGTTTAGTGTAACATACAAGTAATCTGATTTTCTCTCTATCTAGTTTAATTCCTCTGAACTGGTGGGTAACACGCCCATACAGTTCAGTGTAACATACATGTACTCTCTCTTTCTTTGTATCTAGTGTAGTTCCTCTGAACTGGCTAATGGCACGCCCCATACAGTTGAGTGTATTATACATGTAATCTTTCTTTCTGTCTATCTACTTTAATCCGTCCGAACTGGCAGCTGGTACGCCACATACAATTCAGTGTAACATACATGTAATCTTTGTTTCTCTCTATCTAGTTTAATCCCTCTGAACTGGCGGTGGCACGGATCATAATGTTTAGTGTAACATACATGTAATCTCTCTTTCTCTCCCTCTAGTTTAACCCTCTGAACTTTCTGGTGGTACGCCTCAAACAGTTTGGTGTAATATACATGTAATCTCTCTTTCTCTCTATCTATTGTAATTCCTCTGAACTGGCGGGTAGCACGCCCCATACAGTTCAGTGTAACATTCGTGCAATCTCTCTTTCTCCCCCTCTAGATTAACCCCTCTGGACTTGCTTTGCCACGCCGCATACAACTCAGGTTAACATACATGTAATCTCTCTTCCTGACTATGTAGTTTAACCCCTCTGAACTTTCTGGTGGCACGCTATAAACGGTTGGGTGTAACGTACATGTAATCTCTTTTTTCTCTCTATCTATTGTAATTCCTCTGAACTGGCGGGTGGCACGCCTCACACTGTTCAGTGTAACATTCATGCAATCTCTCTTTCTCCCTCTCTAGATTAACCCCGTGCGGTGGCACGCCGCATACAACTCAGTGTAACATACATGTAATATCTCTTTCTCTGTATCTAGTGTAATTCCTCTGAACTAGCTGGTGGCACCCTTTATACAATTGAATGCATCATACATGTAATATTTCTTTCTCTCTGTCTAATTTAATCCCTCTGAACTGGCAGGTTCCACGCCACATACTGTTCAGTTTAACATACATGTAATCTCTCTTTCTCTCTATCTAGTTTTATTCCTCTAGACTGGCGGGTGGCACGCAGCAAAGAGATTGGTATAACATACCTGTAATCTCTCTTTCTCTCTATCTATTGTAATTCCTCTGAACTAGCGGGTGGCACGCCCCATACTGTTCAGTGTAACATTCATGCGATCTCTCTTTCTCCCTCTCTAGATTAACCCATCTGGACTTGCGGTGGCACGCCGCATACAACTCAGTGTGAAATACGTCTAATCTTTCTGTCTATCTAGTTTAACCCCTCTGATCTGGCAGGTGGCACGCCCCACAGAGCTCAGTGTAACATACATGTAATCACTCTTTCTCTCTCTCTCTAGTTTAACCCCTCATGAACTGGCGGGTGGCACGCCTGATACAGATTAGTGTAACATACATGAAATTTCTCTTTCTGTCTATCTACTTTAACCCTTCTGAGAGGGCGGTTGGCAGTCCTTATACAGTTCAGTGTAACATACAGGAAATTTCTCCCTCTGTCTATCAAGTTTCACCCTTTAAACTGGAGGGTGGCACGCCTATACAGCCCAGTGCACCATACACGTATTTTTCTTTCTCCCTACCTGGTTTAATCCCTCTGAACTTGCAGGAGGCACGCACCATACAGTTCAGTGTAACATACAAGTAATCTCTCTTTCTCTCTATTTAGTTTAGTTCCTCTGCATTGGCGGGTGGCACGCCTGTTACAGTTCAGCGTAACATACATCATATTTCTCTTTCTCTCTGTCTAGTTTAACCCCTTTGAACTGGCGGGTGACACGCCCATACATTTCAGTGGAACATACATCTAATCTCTCTTTCTCTCTATCTAGTGTAATTACTCTTAACTGGCGAGTGGCACGCCTGATACAGTTCAGCGTAACATACATGTAATCTCTCTTTCTCTCTATCTAGTGTAATTCCTCCGAACTAGCTGGTGGCTTGTTTCATACAGTTCAGTATAACATACATGTAATCTCTCTTTCTCTCTATCTAGTCTAATTCTTCTAAACTGGCGGCTGGCCAAATTTTTCTTTCTGTCTATGTTGTTTAACCCCCCTGAACTGGCGGGTAGCACGCCTAATACAGCTCAGTGTAACACACATCTAATCTTTCTTTATTTCTATCTAGTTTAATCCCTCTGAACTGGCAGGTAGCACGCTGCATACAGTTCAGTGTAACATACATGTAATCTCTCTTTCTCTCTCTAGTTTAACCCTCATGAACTGGCAAGTGGCACGCCTCTGACAGTTAAGTGTAACATACATGAAATTTCACTTTCTGTCTATCTAGTTTAACCCCACTGAACGGGCGGTTGGCACACCTCATAGAGTTCAGTGTAATATACATGAAATTTCTCCAAGTTTAACCCCTCAGAACTTGCAGGTTGTACGCCTATACAGTCAAGTGCACCATACATGTAATGTTTCTCTCTATATAGTTTTATCCCTTTGAACTGGCGGGTGGCAAGCCCCATACAGTTCAGTGTAACATACATGTAATCTCTCTTTCTCTCCCTCTAGTTTAATCCCTCATAACGGGCGGGTGGCACGCCAATACATTTCAGTGTAAGATACTTGTAATCTCTCTTTCTCTCTATCTAGTTTAATCCCTCTGAAATATCTGGTGGCACGCAGCATACAGTAGAGTGTAACATACATGTAATCTTTCTTTCTCTCTATCTAATTTAATTCCTCATAACTGGAGGGAGAAACACCCATACATTTCAGTGTAACATACATGTAATCTCTCCTTCTCTCTCTCTAGTGTAATTACTCTGAACTGGCGGGTGGCACGCCCCATACAGTTCGGTATAAGATACATGTAATCTCCCTTTCTCTCTATTTAGTGTAATTCCTCTGAACTGGTTGATGGCACGCCACATACAGTTTAGTGGAACATACATGTAATCTCTCTTCCTCTCTCTCTAGTTTAACGCTTCTGAACTGGCGGGTGGCACGCCTAATAGAGTTCAGTGTAAAATACATGTAATCTTTATTTCTGTCTGACTAGTTAAATCCCTCATAACTGGCGGGTGGCACGCCCATACAGTTCAGTGTAACATAAATGTAATCTTTCTTTCTCTCTATCATGTATAATTCCTCCGAACTAGCTGGTGGCACCCCTTATACAGTTGAATGTATCATACATGTAATCTGAACTGGCAGGTTCCACGCCACATACAGTTCAGTGTAACATACATGTAATCTCTCTTTCTCTCTATCTAGTTTTATTCCTCTGACTTGGCGGGTGGCACGCTGCAAACAGTTTGGTATTACATACCTGTAAACTCTCTTTCTCTCTATGTAGTGTAATTTATCTGAACTGGCGGGTGGCACGCTAAAAACAGTTTGGTATAACATACCTGTTATCTCTCTTTCTCTCTATCTAGTGTAATTTCTCATAAGTGGCGGGTGGCATGCCCCATACAGTTCGGTATAAGATACAGGTAATCTTCCTTTCTCTCTATCTAGTGTAATTCCTCTGAACTGGCAGGTGGCCCGCCACATACAGTTAAGTGTCATATACATGAAATTTCTCTCTCTTTTTATCTAGTCTAGTCCCTCTGAACTGGCGAGTAGCACGCCCATACAGTTTCGTGTATAATACATGTAATCTCTCGTTATGTCTATCTAGTTTAATTCCTGTAACCTCGTGGGTGGCACGCCACATACAGTTGAGTGTAACATACATGTAATCTCTCTTTCTCTCTATCTAGTGTAATTCCTGTGAACTGGCGGGTGGCACAACTGATACAGTTTAGTGTAACATACATGAAATTTGTCTTTCAGTCTATCTAGTTTAACCCCTGAACTGGCGCTTGGTAGGTCTAATACAGTTCAGTGTAACATACATGTAATCTTTCTTTCTCTGTATCTAGTTTAATCCCTGTGAACGGGCGGGTGGCACGCCTGTTACAGTTCAGTGTAACATACATGAATTTTTTTTTCTGTCTGCTTAGTTTAACCCCTGTGAACTGGCGCGTGGCACGCGTAATACAGTTCAGTGTAACATACATGTAATCATTTTTTCTCTCTATCTAGTTTAATCCCTCTTAACTGGCGGGTGGCACGCCCTTTAAAGTTCAGTGTAACATACATGTAAGCTCTCTTTCTCTCCCTTTAGGTTAACCTTTCTGAACTGGCAGATGGCACGCCTCAAACAGTTCGGTGTAAAATACATGTAATCTTTCTTTCTGTCTATCTTGTGTAATTCGTCTAAATTGGCGGGTGGCACGCCCCATAAAGTTCAGTTACATTACATTCATGTAATCTCTTTTCTCCAGTTTAACCCCTCTGAACTGGCGGTGGCGCACCGCATACAGTTCAGTGTAAAATTCAATCTCTCTTTCCGTCTATCTAGTTTAACCCCTCTGAACTGGCCGTTGGCAAGCTGCATACAGTTCAGTATGACATACATGTAATCTCTCTTTCTCTCCCTGTAGTTTAACCCCTCTGAACCTGCGGGTGGCAGGGCTAATGCAGTTCAGTGTAACCTACATGTAATCTTTCTTTCTCTTTTTCTAGTTAAATCCTTTTTAACTGGCGGGTGGCACGCCCATAGAGTTCAGCGTAACATACATGTAATTTCTCTTCCTCGCCATCTAGTCTAATTGCTCTGAACTGGCGGGTGTCTTCCCTTATACAGTTCAGTGTAACATACATGTAATCTTTCTTTCCCTCTATCTAGTTTAATCCCTCTGAAGTGGCGAGTGGCACGTCTAATACAGTTCAGTGTAACATACATGTAATCTGCTTTTCTCTCTATCTAAATTAATTCCTCTTAAATGGCGGGTGGACGCTCATACAGTTCAGTGTAATATACATGTAATCTCTCTTTCTCTCCCTCTGGTTTAACCGCTCTGAACTGGTGGGTGGCACGCCTCAAAGAGTTCGGTGTAACATACATGTAATCTCACTTTCTCTCTATCCAGTGTAATTCCTGTGAACTGGCTGGTGGCATCCCTTATACAGTTCAGTGTAACATACATGAAATTTCTCTTTCTGTCTATATAGTTTAACCCCGCTGAACTGGCGGGTGGCACGCCTAATACATTTCAGTGTAAAGTACATGTAATCTTTCTTTCTCTCTATCTAGTTTAATCCCTCTGAACGGGCTGGTGGCACGCCTAATACAGTTCAGTGTAACATACCTGTAATCTCTCTTTCTCTTTATCTAGTTCAATTCCTCTGAACTGGCAGGTAACACGCCTCATACAGTTCAGTATAACAAACATGTAATCTCTCTTTCTCTTTTTCTAGTTTAACTCCTCTGAACTGTCGGGTAGCACGCCTAATACAGTTCATTGTAAGATACATGTAATCTCTCTTTCTCGCTATCTAGTTTAATTCCTGTAAACTGGCAGGTGGCACTCCCCAAACATTTCAGTGTAACATACATGTGATCTATTTTTCTCTCCCACCAGTTTAACCCCTTTGAAGTAGCGGGTGGCAAACCTAATACAGTTCATCGTAACATACATGTAATCTCTCTTTCTCTGTATCTGGTTTAATTCCTCTGAACTGGCGGTTGGCACGCCTTATACAGTTCAGTGTAACATACATGAAGTTCCTCTTTCTCTCTATCTAGATTAACCCCTCTTTATAGGCGGGTGGCACCCCTAATACAGTTCAGTGTAACATACATGTGATATTTCTTTCTCTCTATTTAGTTTAATCCCTCTGAACTTGCGGGTGGCACGGACCATACAGTCCAGTGTAACATTCATGAAAGTTCTTCATCTGTCTATCTTGTTTAACCCCTTTGATTTCGCGGGTGGCACGCCCCATACAGTTTAGTGCTGCATACATGTAATGTTTCTTTCTCTCTATCTAGTTTAATCCTTCTTAACTGGCGGGTAGCACGCCCATACAGTTCCGTGAAAAATACATGTAATCTTTTTTTCTCTCTATTTAGTTTAATTCCTTTGAACTTGCGGGTGGCACGCCACAAACAGTTCAGTGTAACGTACATGTAATCTCTCTTTTTCTCCTCTAGGCTAACCCATCTAAACTGGCGGGTGGCACGCCTGATACAGTTCAATGTAACATACATGTAATCTTTCTTTCTCTCTATCTAGTTTAAACCCTCTGAACTGGCGGGTGGCACGCCTGATACAGTTTACTGTAACACACATTTAATCTCTCTTTCTCTCTATCTACTCTAATTCCTCTGAACTAGCGCGTAGCACGCCTCATACAGTTCAGAGTAACGTACATGTAAACTCTCTCTTTCTCCTATAGGTTAACCCTTCTGAACTGACGGGTCGCACACCTCATACAGTTCATTGTAAAATACATTTAATCTTTCTTTTTCTCTATCTAGTTTAAACCCTTTGAACTGGTGGGTGGGACGCCCAAACACTTTGGTGTAACATACATGTACTCTTTCTTTCTCTCTATCTAGTGTAATTCCTGTGAACTGGCGGTTTGCACGACGTATACAGTTCAGGGTAACATACATTTAATCTTTATTTCTTTCTATCCAGTTTAATCCCTCTGAACTGGCGGTTGGCACGCCCCATACAGTTCAGCGTAACATACATGTAATCCGTCTTTCTCTCTGTCTAGTTTAACCACTCTGAATAGGCGGGTGGCACACCTAATACAGTTCAGTGTAACATACATGTAATCTCTTTTTCTCTCTATCTTGTTTAATTCCTTTGAACTGGCGGATGGCACGCCTTATACAGTTCAGTGTAACATACATAAAATTTCTCTTTTTTTTCTATCTAGTTTAACCATTCTGAACAGGCGAATGGCACGCCTCAGACAGTTCGGTGTAACATACAAGTAATCTCTCTTTCTTTCTATCTAGTGTAATTCCTGTGAACTGGCAGGTGGCACGCCCCATACAGTTTAGTTTAACGTACATCAAAGTTTCTCTTTCTGTCTATCTAGTTTAAGCCCTCTGAACTGGCGGTTGCACGCCTAATACCGTGGAGTTTAACATACATGTCAGGTTTCTTTCCCTTTCTCTAGTCTAATCCCTGTGAACTGGCGGATGGCACGCCCATACAGTTCAGTTTAACATAGATATAATCTCTCTTTCTCTCTACCTAGTTTAATTCCTGTGAACTGGCGTGTGGCACGTCTAATACATTTGAGTGTAAAATACATGTAATCTTTCTTGCCCTTTATCTAGTTTAATCCCTATCAACTGGCGGGTGGCACGCCCATACAGTTCAGTGTAACATAGATGTAATCTCTCTTTCTCTCTATGTAGTGTAATTCCTCTGAACTGTCGGGTGGCACGCCCCATACAGTTCAGTGTAACATACATGAAATTTATCTTTTTGTCTATCAAGTTTAACCCCTCGGATTTGGCGGGTGGCACGGCGAAGACAGTTCAGTGTAACATACATGTGATCTTTCTTTCTTTCTCTCTATCTAGTTTAATCCCTCTGAACTGGCGCGTGGCATGCCCATACAGTTCAGTCTAACATTCATGTAATCTTTTTTTCTTTCTATTTAGTGTAATTCCTATGAACTGGCGGGTGGCACGCCTTACACAGTTTGGTGTAACATAAATAAAATCTTTTTTTCTCTCTGTCTTGTTTAATTCTTCTGAACTTGCGGGTAGCATGCTTATACAGTTTAGTGTAAGATACATGTAATCTCTCTTTCTCTCCCTGTAGTTTAACCCCTCTGAACGGGGAGGGTGGCATGGCAAATACATTTCAGTCTAACATACATGTAATCTCTATTTTTCTCAATCTAGTGTAATTCCGCTGAACTGGCCGGTGGCACGCCACATACAGTTCGGTGTAAAATACATAAAATTTCTCTTCTTGTCTATCTAGTTTAACCCTTCTGAACTGGCGGGTGGCCTGTTTAGTATAACATATTTGTGATCTTTCTTTCCTTTCCTCTATTAAGTTTAATCCCTACGAACTGGCGGGTGGCTCGCCTCATACAGTTCAGTGTAACATACATGTAATCTTTCTTTCTCTCTATCTCGTTTCATCCCCCTGAACTGGCTGGTGGCACGCCTCATACAGTTTAGTGTAACATACATGAAATCTCTCTTTCTCTCTGTCTTGTTTAATTCTTCTGAACTTGCGGTTGCACGCTTATACAGTTTAGTGTAACATACATGTAATCTCTCTTTCTCTCCCTCTTGTTTAACCCCTCTGAACTGGCGGCTGGCACGCCTCAAAAAGTTCGGTGTAACATATATGTAATCTCACTTTCTCTCTATCTAGTGTAATTCCTGTGAACTGGCGGGTAGCACGCCCCATACAGTTTAGTGTAACATACATGTAATCTCTCTTTCTCTCTATCTAGTATAATTCCTTTGAACTCCCGGGTGGCTCGCCTCATACAGTTCAGTGTAACATACATGTAATCTTTCGTTTTCTGTATCTAGTTTAATCCCACTGAACTGGCGGGTAGGACGCCTCATACAGTTCTCCCTAACAGACATGAAATTTTTTTTTCACTCTATCTAGTTTAAACCCTCTTAACTGGCAGGTGGCACTCCTGATACAGTTCATTGTAACACACATTTAAGCTCTTTCTCTCTATCTACTTTAATTCCTCTGAACTGGCGTGTAGCACGCCCCAAACAGTTTGGTGTAACATACATGTAATCTCTCTTTCTTTCTATCTAGTGTAATTGCTGTGAACTGGCGGGTGGCACGCTCTCTATAGTTTAGTGTAACGTACATGAAATTTTCTCTTTCTGTCTATCTAGTTTAAGCCCTCTGAACTGGCGGGTGGCACGCCTAAAACAGTTGAGTGTAACATACATGTAAGCTTTCTTTCCCTTTCTCTAGTTTAATCCCTCTGAACTGGCGGGTGGCACGCCCATACAGTTGAGTATAAGACAGATGTAATCTCTCTTTCTCCCTATCTAGTTTAATTCCTGTGAACTGGCACGTAGCACGCCCATACAGTTCAGTGTAACATACATGTAATCTTTCTTTCTTTCTATCTAGTGTAATTCCTCTGAACTGGCGAGTGGCACGCCTCAAACAATTCGGTGTACCATACATGTAATCTCACTTTCTCTCTATCTAGTGTAATTCCTGTGAACTGGCGGGTGGCACGCCCCATACAGTTCAGTGTAACATACATGTAATCTCTTTTTCTCTCTATCTAGTGTAATTCCTCTTAACTGCCAGGTGGCTCGCCTTATACAGTTCAGTGTAACATACATGTAATCTCTCTTTCTCTCTATCTAGTTTAATTCCGCTGAACTGGCAGAAAATTGTCTTTTTTCATTACCGTGAAATAATAATAATGATATGAATAGGGCAATATTATCTAAAAATGCTCTTGTAAGAACTGTTTTGCTTGTAAGAAAAGACTGTTAATTTTTTGGTTCCAAATAACCTTGACATTAAACTGTGCGTACACAAATTTTGCGTAGTTTGCCTTCCGCTTTTCAATACAGCATTTCAACAGATGAACGACCATTAGGAATCATGTCTTGAATCAGAAACGATGTTTCAAATACCGCACTGATCCAAGCATTGACTGAAATTCCACAGAAACCGAATTAATTATTTGAATGTCTCGCAAGAAAATATGCCGAACAAAAATACGAAGAAGAGGGCAAATTATGAGGAATCAAACATGTCTGCCGCAGTACTAGAAGATCTAAAATTAATGAGAAGTGACCTCACAAGTCAAATGAAGAAACTGAGTAACGACTTAAAGGATTTTTAGCGAAATAGAAGCTAACGATGGTGATATTTCTGGATTACATCACGCGTCTTGGATTCGAAGGTGCTATTTCTGAAGTCAAAAATGCTCATCGCACAGGAAGAAAACGAGACGAAAAACTGAGACACATTATTTCCTAACTTTACAGTAGACCTTTTAAAAGAAGATTGCGTCGGGTTGCAAAGAGAACAGATGGAAAAGTAGTACTTAACAGGGTAAGAAATGTAGAAGAATTTACATCTAGTGAATTTGAAATTCGAAAACAGGCGTTTCCAATTATGCTGAGAGCTTACGAAGAAGGTAAGAAAGTTCGTTTCACTAAAGGAAAACTTTTAGTCGACGGAAGGGTATTCCTTCTTGAGTAGAATCTCAATACGACATATTCTGTGTCGATAATAGCTGTTTAATACGTATTTTGCAATGCGTAGCACAGCAAAGGGAAGCCTGGAAGCCCATCGATGATTTCATGTGTGCCGGAACTGCTCCTGTAATACTGCGGGAGAGCGATTTTGTGTGTGTGTGTGTGTGTGTGTGTGTGTGTGTGTGTGTGTGTGTGTGTGTGTGTGTGAATAACTCCTTTCGAGTTAACTTCTTTGTTTATACTACAGTTTTAACGGCATTTTCCAGACACCATATAATTTATTTACCTCAAAGTCTTCATCTTATATTTAATAGTAATACCTATTTGAACTTTTCAATGATTTCATTGGTATGGCCAGTTAGTTTCGCATTCACCTGTTGCAAGATCCTTCTTCAGTAGTAGACTGGCGTCAAACGAATACCGTTTCGCACAAAAACCATCGTCGTTCCGCTGCCCTTCGCTCCTCGGTTCTTTTTGCTCCACAGTATTCGTTTGACGCCAGTCTACTACTTGGAACAATCACCTGCGGCAACCAACCGACTTGCGCACTTCCACTCCGGCCAATTAGACAAAAGCAGCCCCACAATATCCGTGTCACCCAATAAGACAAAAGGGGCACCAAAGTATCCCACGAATTCCGAAAGGAAATTTTCCGGGAATATATACGCAGGAGAGTGGCAAATCCCCGAAAGATCGACCCAGCAGCACCCTCGCGAAACACCGCGGCAACAGAACCCTACGGCGAGGATGCGTTCTTGAATGGCTTGGCACAATGTTGGCGGAGGAAGAGAGGCCAGTGTTAGCACCGCGCTGAAAGAGCCCCCCTGTTCCGCTTTACATTCCTCCCCATACACTGAGAGCATCCACCTCACCATCGCGGAAAAAAACCTCCACCATAGTAGTGGAAAAGTTTACCAACCCAAATAACAAAGACAAGTGGATGGTTGTGGGTAGTTTGGTGGAAGACGATGATTGGTCTTGCTTTCGTTGTTTGAAATATACGGGCTGCAATGAGGACGATATTTGCCTACGAACTGGCGCCCCACCACCACCTTGGGTTGGAAGGGAAGATCTTCCTGGGCTGGTCTGGGTCGAATGGTTGCAAAAGATGTTGTAATACACCCTTAAAACGTCCACTGGCAATCTAAACAAGAACAACTTTCAGCAGCTTTCAAAAATTTTGAAGTTTTTTGTTTACCGGTTTGTTTGATATTTTGTAAATGTATCTCACTCCAACCAATTTCTCTCCTTTCTTCCCACTTCAAAGCAACAAAGAAATTCAAATTTTTTCCTTCAATTCTTATGGAAGTCTCCACAAAAAATCCATCACCTTTATTTTTTTGCCCAATATATCTTTAATTGGTACACCCTATTGAAGAAAAAGAGCTTTTGAGCACATGGTAACCAAAGTTGAAGAGTGTGTTGTGGACTGTGCGTTGGAGTTGGTTGAGGGTATTTGAAAGTTACCCCCTGAGTTGCGACAAATTATTTTGAGAAAACTTATTTATTCAAAAATTAAAGATCGAGAAAAACAGGGTTGGGGGGATATGTTACATTTTAGTTTTCCGTTCGGCAAACCCTTGGAAATATGTCTTGAGAACAAAAGAAACAGCTTTTATTGACATTTTTTGTTCTATTGTCGAACGCGTTAAAATAAAGACCGGATGTCAAGAGCTGCTGCCTGGGTTGTCCCGCTATACAGGCATTTAAACAAAGAACCATTGAGAGAAAGAATGATAGCTACGCTTGCAATTATTTTTCAATTCGCGCAAGATGAACTTGCACACCCAATTGTTCGCGGGTGAAACAAGAAATGGATCGTGTTGTGAACGAAATGTTTGCACAGGGTACGCCCATTTGAAGAAAAGGAACCACCCACAAAATGCCAACCCTGATTTCGGATCCAAAGCGGAAGAAATAGTTGGTGATTTGTTCAAAACTTTCGACACAACTATTTCCGATCTTCATCTTTTGCACCCAACAATCACAAAAAACGACCCATTTCCGCCAGAAATGGAACCCATTCTCGCATCGTTGAATGGGGTTGTAAAAAGTTTTTTTTGTAGACTGTTTGTTTGAAAAGAAACTTATCAAAGAAGTGAAAAAAGATGAGCTACCCCTTTTATATATATTAGGCGAACTTTGGTCTCACCCGGGAAGAGACAGAAATTCCACAGCTATTGTCAAATACCATCGGATATTTGGAAACCATTAACGTTTGTCTTGGCGAGTAACCCCAAGTCCTAACTTCTCCTTTGTGTTGATAGCATAGCGAGCCAAAGCATGCCCCCATTGCCTCTCTTTCCACGGAACCGTATCAAGCGCTTTCACCATTTTCCTGTCGGCCGCATGCCTGCACTTTTTCTCGTCCGAACCATATTGTTTTGCCCAGTGCCCACAACTGCTGCAATCCACGTCGTGTTGCTTTGCAATTGCATCCGTTGTGCCCGTTGGGTTTTGAAAGATTTCCCAAATCTCACCTGTCTCTGGATTGTAGTCGAGCTGCTGGTGGAGGGGTTTGTACGGGCCCGTGTAGTTGTGTCCCGGAAGAGTCGAACCTTTTTTCGGTTTGGGAAGTTTCCCAATCATCGCATGGATGTCGACCCCCGAACCATACTAGTTTCGCGCCGTCTTCTGGAGAACATCCAGGAAGCCATGGTGGCCCGGCAAAGCTTTGAAGAAGGGTTTCAAAAACTTCGGGTCTGTTGCAAACTTCGGAACCAAGACCCCGTAACGAGTAAACCGGGGATCAACAAAGTCTCCCAACCCCGAACCAACAACCCCCTTTCCATACCCCTTCCACTTGATCGAAGATCCATAGCTTCGTGTTTCACCTTGGTCCTTGTACTCCTTGTACTGCCGCTTGTATTCTGCCACCATGGCGCGCCCCTCTTCCGGAGAAATAACCGGGCCTTTGAGAAGAGTGGGTCGGACTCAACAACTCCACAACTTCTTGAAATCCACAAACGGAAAGGGGATAGAAAATCTGTGCCCGTCGATACCGGGTCTGTCGGTTTTGTAATGGATGTTTGGCCGCACCTTCGTGGAAAATTGGTTCAACGCTTCGCTGTCAACCTTTCAAAGAACAGGCTTGCCTTTCTCAACAGCCCAATCAATCGCCTTTTTTGTAGTTCGGGGTTCCTCATCACCTGCGACGCGTAGTATCGCCCCTTTTCCAACCCTTTCTTTGCGAGATATGGCACGCCATGGTGACGAAATAAATCCAAAGCAGTTCCAGCGATGTCTTTACCAATTCCAGAGCCCTCTGCAAGAGAGGGCCCCGCTAGTTTCCCGGCAAGAAACGCGTGTTGGGTGTCCCACAGACCGCACACATCGCTTTCAACATTCTCCGCCCATTTTTTGTTGTAACCTCTTTCTCCGACCCAGGGACATTCGGAGTCTTACGCTTGTCTTTTACGCAGTAGATGTCCACCATCATGCTATATGCTCAAAATAATTTTTCACAACTTTCTTTTTTTTGCGCACATTTCTGGAAAACATTCGGAGAATATCCCAATAACTTTTCCCCCTGTTGCGCTCATTGAGGAACAACAAGCAATAGTATCCATAACGCACACTGTCAAACGCTTGAATTTGGTTGTTGTTGCGTAGAAAGGAATATTTCCCCGCTTTCCACATTTCACTTTCCCATTCTGCTGGAGGGTGCTGCCCAAACGAGTCGAAATACTCCACGTCTTCCCCACGCCAGCAAGCGACCCAATGTGTCCCCAAATTGCGAAAGTCATCCAAGTTCAAAATGCAGGGGGATGGTGCAGTGGTTTGGCTTCGTCTCGGGAGAAAATCCCTCGGATCGGGATACCCAGATATTCGCACCAATTGGTTAAATCAATGTTCGAGAGTTGGATATCCCGAAATTTCATTTTCTTTCTCTCCCAATCTCGCCAAGTACCCCAAACAGGCAGCGGGCGAAACCACGGAGGATTGATTTGCATTCCAGCTCCTCGCGAAGGAGGAGGCGGCGGCGGAAGTCGTGGCAACCAGCGTCTCGAGCGGGAAGGTCCCACCTGCATTCCCTTCCCAATGATGCTTTTCACAAGTGACAAAGCAAGGGGAACCTCCATGGAAGCCAACATTTCAAGAAACCCGTCAAACTGCGCGGCTCCTCCACCACGAACCAATCCTTTCCCAGACAAGTACCTTTCCAGCCCCTTTCTTTGGTCTGGCGACAACCTTTGTGTGAGTCGGTAAAGCTCCACTTCCCGCGGTCCATAGTCCTTTTCCTTTCCGAAACTCAGCCCCGTAGTTGCCAAAGCTTTGGCAGCAGATTTGGCCGCTGGCACAAGCAACGGCCGTGCCAAACTGAACACCGTCGAAAAAAGATTTCCGCCTCTCTGTGCCATCTTTTGTATCTGCGTCTGGGAAATCTTGAGATATGCGCCGCGTTTCTCGCTTGCGGCTTTCCGCAAGCACCCGATCTGGGTGCTCGTCAAAAGAAGGGAATCACCGTGCCCGATTTGTTTGGGTTTGACCCGCCAAGTCTCAGCCGTTCGCGTGGCAACAGCCTATTGCAGGCTGTGTTTTTGCCCATCGAATAGCGCGATACGAAACGGAGAGTACGTCGTGGCCATCTCATACTAAAGAAAAGAATTTTAGCATCTAACCTACAACCAACTCGTTTCCAATCTGCGTGATCACGACCTCTTCTTCGTTCAAGGTGGCAGCAAAGATAATGTAATCTTGAGCATTGGCTGCCTCGTTCAACCGATAGTGCAGAATCAGTTTCTTCGCATCGCCTGTCATGCTTTCTTTGGTCGCGCGGAGGTCGAAGTACACAACAGGGTAACGACACAAATAGTTGTCCACACTGATTTGAGTGCCGGAGTTGGGGTCGTTCTTCCTGTAGCGGAACTCGATCAAATCGCGGCGGATGCGTGCCTGGTCGTCTGTGTCGTAGTCGAGCTCGGGATAGTAAGTCGAGCCATACTGCAGTCGACAAGTGCTTAGTTTTGCGGAATCGTCTCCATCGAGGTCGAACGCGTCAAAGATGTAAGGGTTGTATTGCAGGGCATTTTGTTTCTGCGACTGTTGGAAGAAGACAAAGACATGCTTTGCATTGTTGACGCCGGGGGAAATTTGCCACTGGCCACCCGCGTCTCGTCGGGGGAGCTGGGGACCAAGGTTTCCTGCAAGAAGGTCCATGTCGTTGCTTTCAGGAACTGGGTGTTCATCATTTTTTGTCCCTCCAGTGTCATTTCCACTTTCGGAACCCACAATTCGAGCTTTTTGACCACAATTCTTCGCCCGGTGTTGTCATTCTGGAAAATCATCTCGGCGTCGTCCTGCAACACGATTTCAAACTCAAGCTGCATTGGAGGCAGAAACCTGTTCCACAGCTCCTCGAAGAACGAATAGTGTTTCAGAGGAATCACAGTTTTCACCATTCCGGTCCCCCTCGAAAGTTTGTGTCGTGCTTCGATACCTTCGTTGGTTGCAGGGGTGGCAGGGTTCGTCACAATTGTGTTGTCGGTGTCGAGATACCAAAACTCATCCTTTGCCACGCTCTCGAATAGTCGTCGAAATACTCCAACAGCGTTTTGATAAAAATGTTTTTGTGGACACCGTTTGCCTCGTAAAGTTTCTTTCCCGCAGATCGCACTGTCAAAGTCTTGATCAGCGAGAAAGAGCCGTTGACTGGGGCCGTATCTGCGTTGTTCACAATGTTGGCCCCATGGGCAAGAGCTTCGAGGCTGTACTCGACATTGAAATAAGTGTTGTACCAGTCGCACACAACATCCCGGTCTCTTGAAAAGAACTTCAGCCCTTTCTTCGGCTGGTGTTGCGCATTTCCCGGGAGCTCGAGCAGCGAGTTGAGATTGATGCGCTCGTAGTCCACCTTCTCGAGATTTTTCGGAGATCTGAACCAAGCCATGGCGTATACAACCTAAAAAAATTTCAAAGACGATTGGCTAACATCTGGGTAAGCTTCCACATTGCATCTCCCTTCTGTACCCCTCGCTTCCCTAACAGTTGTCGGATTTTTTTTTCGTTCCCCTTTCTTCTGTGTACATCTCTTTGCGGAGTTCCACCGGCAAAACTACTTCTTGTTTCGCCGGCTTCGCAACTTTCGGCCCAGCATCAATAAGCTCGTCGTGAATAACGCCCGTCCCTTTGTGTATGTAGCGATACCACCCGGCCCGCGTGTCGAAGATTTTCATCCACTCACTCGGGTTGTTCATCGAGACACAATATACGAGACACAATATACAAAAAGAAAGAAATTTCAAACAGTGTTGGGGACCTCTCGAATCACAAGAGTCAAAGCCACGTCAGCTCCGTTGCGGTCCAAAATGTTGTTTCTCCCATCTGTGACGCGTATTCCAATCGAATTGATTCGGCTTCCACCAACGGGGTGGAATTTCAAACGCTGTGGCTCCTTTGTGAAGGGATAACTGACTGGCAGGCCCACAGTGGAAACGCTGAACAAAACATCGTTCGCCACATCGTTCACCTTTCTTGTTATCAAGTCGCAATGGAGAAAGACCCAGTCCACGCCCCTTGTTATGTTTGAGATTCTGTCTCACACGAAACTTGTCGCACCCGTCAAAATATTTTTGTCGAAGCCCAACAAGTCGGCGAATTCCCCGACAGAGAGGTCGAGCTCGTAGTCTGTGGCGACTCCGATCACGACCCGATAGATCGTCAAATCAAAGTACACATTGAAAATGTGTTTCCTGATGGCGGGGAAAGAACCGATTAGCCCCGTGTGTGCCTGCAAATACGCGGCGAGGCTGGTGTACCCATACATCCCATCGGGGAACGTCAAAGTTTTCCAAGCTTCGCCCTTCTTTCTCCATTTTAATTGGTTGTTGTTGTACTGCGTCGCCACGTTGTGCCAAGAACTGTTCATTGTAATCAGCTCGTAGAGGGCGGCTTCATAGTTCCGCGTTGGGTCGAGCTAGATCGGGGGGTGGAAATGCATCCGAAAATCGTGGGTCTTTTGGCCATGGTGCCCCGGCTCCAGCAGCGCGAGCCGGGAGTCAATCAGCGGGTGTTAAGTCATACTATATAATTTTGATAAATTTTTCATTCTTGTTCTTTTGTGAGAAATTTACGACTGACAAGTTCAGAAAGCAGCTGCTCGATGTCTTTTCGCAGCTTTGGCGAGGTGTTTCCTGCTTTCAACAAGCCAAGCTTCACATACAAAGCGTTTATCATTTTTTTAAAGTCATTTCCCACTCCACTCCTTTTTATCCATTCCTCTTCCAGGATGTCATTCGCCTCCTCGTCATCCTCTTCGATTGCGTGCCTGCGCGCCAAAATTGCCTCTTCCAAAGCTGTTGTCGTTCTTTGTTTCGGTGCGGGGCTGCTTTTCTTCAAGCTCTGTTTTCCCCGCTGGAGCTGGTTCGCGGACAGTGGTGGCTTTTGGAGGGCTCTTGCAGCGAGTATTTTCTCTTTTTCAGCAACGACCTCCTCCAAAGACATCTTCTTGAATTTTCCTCTTTTCACTGCGGGTTCTCCGCTTTGCTCCAGCCAGTTGATCGCCCTGCTGAGTGTCGTCAAAGCGCTCGACTCTTGGCGCTTTGAAATGAATTCTGTCGTTTTTACTGGTTGGCCCCAGGTCCGGCGCGGAGCCTCTTCCTCCACAGGGGGTGGGGGTGGGGGTGGGGTGGGGAGAATTCGAATTCTTCGTCGTCGTCGACGGGCCAAGGTGGTGGTGTTGAGGCCTCCGGCTGACCCCTGTTTACAGTCGAAAGGGTTAATTCGATCGAACTCCTCCATTTCGTAGTCTGGACCCGCCACTTCGACTTCTGGGGGGCGGAGTTTTTTCCAGCCGTTTCGTGTTTGGTTTGAAAACCTGCTCCGCTTCGATTTCCCCCATTGCCTTTGCAAGTTTGTCTCGTTTGAAAGTTTGCCGGATCTCGTTTTCTTGTTTCTCCAGCTAGGCTTCGGCCGCTGCCCGCTCTCGCCTCTTCTTCAAAGACATGTTTTGCTAGTATACATATAGATGAAAATTCCGAACTATGATCGCGGCGCTGCGAAAACAAATTGGCTACAAGGAGATCCGTCCATGCCCGAGGATATTTTCCGGATGCTGATCTGCAGCCCCATCGGTTACGGAAAGACAAACATCTTGCTGCACATGCTGTACCAGCTGTTGGAGTTCGAGAAGGTTCTGCTTTTCTCGAAGAACCTTTACCAGAACAAGAACCAAGCTCTTCTGGGAGACTTCACCGAAAGAATTGATCCCAAGGTTGCTTACGAAGTAATTGAAGCGCATGGTGGCGACGACAATGTTCAACTCGAGGAGCTGCCGCCTGGCAACAAGAAAGTTGTCGTGTTCGACAACTTGGTTTGCGAGAAGAACCAAAACGACATAAACTATTTCATCAACGGCCGGCACCGCAACTGCGCTGTAATCTATCTCTCCCAGGACTTTTTTAAAACCCCCAAAAACATCCGCAACAACTTCAGCCATTTCTGCATTTTTTTCTTCCTCCCAAGAGAGAACAGATGGATCGCCGCCAATTTGGGGTAGATCCCGACTTGCTGGACCGCGCAACCGACAAAAAAATTTCGTTCTTTATTACGACAAACCGAAGGAAGAGACCAAGAAAAATTTCGACGAGAATATGTACAAATAAATGGGGTGGTTGAACGAACTTCTGGGAAAAATTTTCAGAAGAGCAAGAGAAGGGGAATGGGACCACCCGGCCCCCCTGGTCCGCAAGGCCAACATGGAGAGAAAGGGGATCCCGGCCCGCAGGACCAACTGGTGCAAAAGGGCCGACTGGTAGGCATGGTCCGCAAGGACCGACCGGCTCGCAAGGACCAAATGGGCGGGAAGGACTGGCTGGACATCATGGCCCGGCGGGATCGCAGGGACCGAAAGGTGACTGCTTGGACACCGGGCCCAAAGGAGACAGAGGCGACTGCGGGGAAGTCAGTGTGAAAGGTGACAAAGGGGATTCTGGCCCCCGCGGCCCAGCTGGCCCTCGAGTGTCGCAAGGGCTGCCCGGTCTGTGAGGCGCGCAAGGCCCGCAAGGACTGCAAGGGCCGGTTAGTTCGGGTTCGGATGACATGACAAGAGACGGCAGCACCACGATGAAGGGCGATCTCGACATGGGCGACAACCTTATTCATAATTTAGGCTACCCGATAGACATTCTGGACGCGGTAAGCATGAGTCACCTACATTCAGAAATCGCGCAATGTCTCAAAATGGATGGGACCAAACCCTCTTGGGAGGATCAGGACTGGGGTAGGCACCGACTTTGCAACCTGAAAGATGTTGACTCTGGCTCCCTTCCGAGAAACGCTGTCAACAAAAAATACGTGGACGCGGGTTTGCAGACCAAATTAGACACAATTGCTCAAACAGATCTGGACATAAACAACAATGGGATTTGAACCCGTCACCTTGCGATTACCGGTGTGATGCTCTAACCAACTGAGCTATGAAGACACTGACGTTGGGAGCAGTTCAATTGTGGGTTCATATGTTCCCGTGAAAGAAATGAGCGTGAATGATATATGAAATGAATCATATATGAACTGCGGAAATGATATCAAATGAAGAATGATCCTCGCAGTTGTGAACGCAATTTATGCAATTGCGAATAGAAGCCTGAACAAAATTCAGGACTTCAACGGGATTTGAACCCGTGACCTCGCGATTACTGGTACGATGCTCTAACCAACTGAGCTATGAAGCACTGACGTTGGGAGCAGGTCAATTGTGGGTTCATATGTTCCCATGAAAGATAATGTAAATTGACCACCGTACAGGGATTCGATTAGCTGACGTTTCGAGCGTTAGCCCTTTTTCGGAGCGAATGGATTCGCTCCGCTGAAGGGCTAATGCTTGAAACGTCAGCTAATCGAATCCCTGTATGGTGGTCAATTTACATTATCAGCTCCGTTTATAAACCAAATTTTCGTGTTTCCTCCTCCACCGACGCAGCACCACAGTTTAGAAACTAATCCCCTTTATTCATTTGCTTATAATTTTACTCTCGTTCACAATAAAGACAGAACTGAACAATATTGCTCTAGAATTGGTCTCAACCTTTTTAGACCTCCAATTGGTTTTTATTCGTGTGTTGTTGAGTTTTTTCTCCTGAAATGAGAAACATCAGTGTTTACGCGACTGCCGACACCCTGTCATTTGGAGCGCAAACATCGACAACATTCCAACCAACATCTTCCATCGCTGGTTACGTCAAAACGGTGCTGCACTTCGAAAAGCAGCAAGCGGGCCAAAGGTAATATGTATATCTCGAACTGCATGGGAAAACCGCAACACCCGATCCCCGCGGTGATATGGTTGTTTATGGTTTGAATGGGACGGTTTCAAAAGTACCTTCCACAGTTTTCGATCAAATTTTCTTTGCACAAGACGGGCGAATGGTGTTGCAACTACGTTAGAAATGGAAATCAAACATTATTCAAGGGTGTTCCTGGTGGGATGCAGATGGAAGGCCACCTTGATTTACGAGGCTTTTCTCTGTTCGTAGGTAAATTGGGTGCGGATCTTGATTTGAACGAGAAGAACCCAAAGACGACCCTGTGATATTATTCAAAATGGACAACGGGCAAATATTAATGGGCACCCGCCTCAATATGGGAGACTTTCCTATTCTTGAACCGAAATTGGGTGATGATATGAATTTGAATGGTCATTGGTTGGTTGGAAGCGCGGGGGGCGGGTTGGAAATAGATGATGACGGTAGAAGGAAAATGCGTGGTGATTTAGATTTGAATGCGCATGCCATCTATGGGGTTTTTCATTTTTATGTGGGAAACATCGTGCTTGACAAAAATTTGAATTTAAATGGCAAACAAGTGATGAATGGAAACACTCCACTTTTCGAAGTCCGAAATGGAGTCATCCACTTTTTGAGTCCAGCGCTTTTACCGGGTGTTGTATATCGAATAGTGAGTCCGCTTTATACAAACCCGCGCCCTTATCCCAATGCGCTCCCAAGTTTAATTTGCCGGATTTCTTTTGTACATGGTTACAACTTTCGCAGCGGTTTCCACCCTGGAGAAATTGAGTTCGAGTTTCACAATAGTAGCGGGACGTCAATCATGCTTCAATCAAACAGTTTCACGAAAGGAACCGGTCTTACACCCAGACTGTGGGAAAAGGAATCCCCTCCAGCACACGTTCGGCAACTTTCAAAATAAAAGGACTCGTTCTGAATGACACAGCTTGGGTTGAGGTTGGTGTCTCAACATGAGAAAATTTTCCAGTTTTTAAAATTTGAATTAACTATACAACACATATCGACGGCTTCCTGTGCACATATACCTGGTGCGACTGGTCTGCCCTTGCAGAAACCCTGGACCCAATGGGTTCAAGCAGCCATTCTCGCCACGAAACCAAAAGGCTCTTCTTACGACACTATCGCCTGATTTTTTTTTTTTTTTTTGAAAATATACAATGCGGGTTCTGAAGAGAAAACCTCAACCTCCTCCCCTCAACATCTTCGACTTCAACCACATCCACCCGGCCATTCCGAATGATACCTTCGAGATGTTGAAATACCTTAACGCTTTTTATCACAAGTCATTGCTTGTTTGACTGCTTTTGGCGCTGTCGTCAAAATCGTCGCAACTGCGAAGAAATACGACAAAAAAAACCGAAAAGGCCTGCTTCGCACGAGTGGAATACAAACAAATTCTGGATGCTATCCGGTTCCATCTTCAGGGAGAATCTTTCGACGCAAAGGAGTTCTTGACAAGCTGGAAATGATCGACGACTTTGTCAGCGACCACTGCATGGAAATCCCGAGAAACTACTGACGAAGAAGTACTCCGAACATTTCACTGCGACTAGCAACATTCCACCACCTGTCGAACCTTTCTTTCGCTTTTTGCCGTGTCTTTTGCCGGATTTTCGAGAAGGTGGGAGGGATCTTCGCCAGAATTTCTTTTTTACGCGGCCAAACTTCCTCTGGAACCGCTTCGAAGTAGTCGTGAAAGAAGGAATCGTAATTTACCGACTGTTTCTTTGGTTCGGTTAAGTTCGCGAACTCGTAAATGACATTTCCCAAGAACTCCCACTGCGCCGTGCCACACTCTCGGCCTCCAGGCAACGCGCAGGTGTTGACTGCGTTAAAAATACCATGTTTTTGCAGAGTTGAGTGAATGTGGTTCCGGGACAGCACAACCGGCTGCCAGCCTCTCTCTTCTCTGCGAGGGTGGAGGACTATGTCGAGCTTCTTCACCAACCCACATTTTGGGCAAACAAGTTGGAAATCTTTCGATTTTTCCTCCATCTTCTCCCCACAATGCCATTCCCTTCTTTTTTCCTTGTGTAAGGGTGGGGGGGGGGAGTTTTTGAAAATCTGTGAGCCCCTGCCAAACTTTTTGTTTCTCTTCTTCTCCAATCTCGATTCCCAACATCGCGGGCTTTTTTCCTGCCGGGTATATATGTGTAAATGAATGACAAACGTTCCTTCGAAACGGTAAGAACAGCGACTTTCGCGAATCTATTCGGTCCGGAAGGGTATTGGAAGGGGTGGGGTGCGGCGAAGATGTTGGCACAAGCAGCCGGAATCTCGGAAGCAGTTGCGAAGAGATGGTTGCACAAACAGGCTATTTGGCAAATTTTTCACCCTCCGCCTTTGAGAATTCCTCGTTTGAAGTTTAACGTGCCCTTTCCCAACGCGGTACACCAAGCTGACCTGCTTTTAACCCATGACAGGGTCAGGGGCAAACTTTGGAAATACGCGCTGACAGTTGTGGATGTGGCGAGCAGATACAAAGAGGGCGAGCCTCTAACCAAAAAAAGCGTGGAGGAAGTTTCTTCGGAAGTTTCTCCGTTGCAATGGCGCGCTGCAAGTCGATCCGGACGGGAGTTCATGGGTGCTGTCTCGCAAACAATGGCGAAGCATGGCACAGCCATCCGATGTGGACATCCGGAAGGACATCGTGACCAAGCAATCGTGGAGCGGTGGAACTGAACGCTGGCAGAAGGGTTGTTTCGCCACCAATACGTGGTTGAGATGCGCCTGCCCGAGGGGTAGCGGTCTGTGGCATGGGTGTAGCAGCTTCCGCGAGTTGTTACTGCGAACAACAACCAAGTCACGCGGTTGATTGAATTGAAAGCTGTCGACGCGATAAAAAGACGAAGAGTGTTTGCAGAACCAGCCGCAGCTCCTTTCGGAAGACCCGCCGGCATGGAAGAAAGAAAGCTCCCTCTTGGAACGCGCGTTCAATTTCTTTTCCAACCAGGGGAGTTGGAGGGTGGTGTGCGAAGAGCCACTGATCCATTTTGGTCCTTGGCTGTGTTCAAGATCGAATGGTCGATGACAAAAGCCAACCAACCTGTTTTATATTGGCTTCGTGGTGGGCCAAGGCATAGCTTCGTGCAAGAAGAGCTGATGGTTGTCCCACCGGGCACAGAGTTGCCTCCAACCAACCTCACTTGAAGCCTTTGAGATTCTTTACCCATTTCTTTCTTTCATAATAACTCGTGGGGATTATTTCGTGATACATGTCACAAAATTTTTCCCATGGCAAATCAAATTCTGTGAATTTCTCCTTCTCGCAAACAAGAAAAACAGGCGTCATGAAAATCACACCGGGGACTTTTTGTGCAAACAACGATTTTCGTCTTCTCCCGTCTCCGCGTGCAAAGGGGAATTCTGCATTGTCGATCCATATTCCTTCGGAATTAATTCCTTCAAAAGGTGATACTAAAGCTGCTCCGTGTGAATTCCGTCTGAAAAAACATATCTGTTGTCGTAATACGCGCAAAGTCCCAGTTTATGCTGACGATATGTAACCATCTCCCCTGTCGTACATTCGGAAGCCTGTGTTCTCGGCCATGTCCTTGTGCCCCTCGAGTGCATCTCGAAACCGCTCCCACATGATTTCGTTTTGTCGCTTCGACATTCCCTTTGTGGAAAACTTCGCGTGTGTTCCATCGCCATCCACAAAGTAGGCCTTCGGGCAGAGCGCAATCATCCGCTCCCCTGTACATTCGAGTTTGAACAACCCTGGTGTTCGCCCACTCCACTTATCCCAAGCCAACCAGTTCTTTTTGTCGGCCTCAAACTCTGTCCACCACTCGGGTTTGATCACATCCTCCAACTTCTACCCCGAGATCGCCAGATAGTTGCTGTCTATGTCCATTTGCAACATATCGGCAAGCAGCGCTTTGCTTTTGTCGGCGTCGCCGGTTCGCCGGGCTGTTGTTACTTTTTCCACAAACCAGACAAAGGGTTGGCGGCTGTGTAGTTGATTGTGCGATACACAGCTGTTATCCATGCCCCGTGGTCAATGTACCATCGCAAGAGGGGGCGAAGAGGAGTATTTTCTTTGCAGCCCCAAGTGCCCCAACCAACTTCTTTCCATTCCCACGAGACCGGCCGGTTTTCTCCAGATAGTCGAACATGTGTTGGGGAACAGCTTCGGGCGGCACATCCGTGTTGTAGAAGAATGGACACATCTCCTCGAACCGCCCCCACAAATATTCGGTTATCTCGATGTCCACCTCTGCGAAGCCGAACCAAAGACCATTCAGGAGTTTGTACAGGAAACCTCCGGCGACGGTGGTTGGATTGGGAGGGAGAGGGGGGGGGGGGGTGCTGAACCTTTCCCTCCCCGAAAGGCATGTCCTGCGCTATTGTCAAGAGATACAAAGCGTTGGCGTCGTAGCCGAGAATTTTCTGACAGAGATGTGGCCTCGGGACTTAATGGTGTCGGATTTTTGTTTTTCTTGCTTCGTGGTACCGAGTAAAAATGATGCTTGGCCCACCAACCACTGCCCCTTTCAACATGTCGTAGGCTTCTTTCCCGGGGGTCCAAAGGTCCGCTCTTCGTTCGATTGCCCCACAAACGAGGAAGCGCATACTTACTCCGGGGATCGACACTGCGTCTTTCAATATGTCGATTCCGTTCTTGGTGTAGAATGCCCGCATATTTTCCAGAGCTTCCAACCCCGGGACAACATCCAAGTTGTAGTACTGCAGCCAGTCGGCGAACGTTTTCATTCCCTTCCCTTGGAAAACTGGACGTATTGTGGGTGCTCTTTTTCTGTCAACACGAATTCGTTTCGCAATTTGGAGAACCATTCGGAGTGAGGTGGAAGACTCAAGTTTATATGGAGAATCAAACCAGTCATATGGGAACCACGATTTCTCCCCCTCGCATTCGAAGGCTTTCAACCATTTGTCGTAGCCGGGTCCCAGCCCGATGTAGTTGACGATGTCGAGAAAGCGGAACTCGGGTGAGAAGAGGTACTTCGTCTGGTTGGCTTCTTTCCCCACGACTATGTTTGGGTTTCCCGCGCAAAGTTGTTCCACGAACTGGTTTTTGATCAAGTTCAGGTCGTATTTGCCAGAGTTAAACCCGAGGGTTGGAACTTGGTTGCACCAATCCTCAACGCATTGGTATTGCATCGGAGAGAGAGACTCCACGTCGGAAGTGGAAGAACTCCGACCTCACAATCTCTCGGACTTTCTTCCCTCGCCGATGCAGCTCGTCCAGAAACCGAAAGATCAATGTGTGGGGGTCTTTGTCGCAAATGTGGGTGGGATCTCTGTTGTACGTGTCAGCGATAGAGACGGAGATTGGGGTATGCACGTTTTCGATTGTCAAAGATGGTGTCTGTTCTTTTCGTCGGTTATCCCCGAATGCTTCAAAGTCATAGATTATCGCGTGGGGGTAGCTTTTTGTGAATGGTTCGCGTTGGTATCTTTTTGGGATGTTGCCGAATTCATGCCCCCACTTCTCCACAACCACGCAGCCAGCCTCGCGAAGCTTCGCTGTGCGGGCAAGAGTTTTTCCATTGCTTTTCCTGTGTGGTGTCCGTGCCCTCTACGAGTGGCTTCTCCACAACCACGTAGCCAGCCTCGCGAAGCTTCGCTTTGCGGGCAAGAGTTTTTTCCATTGCTTTTCCTGTGTGCCGTCCGAGCCCTCTATGAGTGGTTCGTCTTTGTTTTCGGGAAAACACCTGGGACAGCCGTGGAATTGGCAACCGTGGAATTGAAAGATCGTTTTGGTTGTGGAATTGAATCCATCCACAAAACCATTCTCAATGTACCGTTCGCCTCCGTGCCCGCAAAGCGCGTGGTGGATGTGCGTTCCTCGTTTATCTGCCTCTTTTTCTATCCAATGACAGCCGGTGCTGGAGGACCTTGTGTTCTGTGGGAAGAAAGCCTTTTCGAATGCGGTTGCAGGTTTTTCGACTGGTTTCGGCTGACAGCGAACTTTTGTTTCACCGTTGTTGCACCTTCCATTTGCGTGGAGGTGGAGATCTCCGAGTCTTGTGAATCTTTGCTCGCATTGGCCGTAGTAGTACACACTTGCGAGTTTGGAAATGTCCGAGATATAAAACGCGTGACCTTCGTAAACCCCAATTGACAGAATGTCTAAGTTTCGGGTTTGGTAGACACTAATACCGAACCATTGGGATGGGGGGGGGGGGGGGGGAACTTGTTGAAATGTCTTTAGATGTCGTCCAATTCGTCGAGAGCGGTTTTAACTGTGTCTCTTGGTGGTTAGGGAAGACCGAGATAGCTTCGTTCCAACCCGCAAGCAGCCCGTTTGCATCTATCTGGTCTCGCGCCGCGGTGCACTGCCAAACAGCACCAGAAGCAGAGGTGGTCTCCAAAAGTATCGAGAGTGATCATTGCGTGGTTTCCCTCTGCCAAGTTGTGTAACCAGACCAGAAGTGGACCTGTTCCCAGAAGCGGTTGGCGATCCAACAAAACTTTGATATTAAGTCGATGGTACCTTTCAAAGACCCATTTTGTGTTGGATCGAGGAACTTGTTGCTGCAACCGTACTTTTTCCTTCTCCCGCAACCATTCTTCAGCAGCTGCAATGTTGCTAAACCATGGGGACCGGGCGTCTCTATTGGCAGGATATTCCATTTCTTCGTTGTTTTCGATGTTACGAAGAATGTTGACAGTTGTGTATTTCAAGAAGAAAGAGGTGTGGATGTTGTGCCAAAGAAGTACCATCATCTCGCTCGCGTGCTTGCGATTGTAATCGGCGAGGCCCTGTGCTGGAACCGTCCACAAGATGTAGCGCCTTCCGCTTTCTTTTTCCACGCCTCGAAATTCAAGGGGGGGCAAAGGTTTCATTTACTCGCCGCCGAGGAGGACGTGGAACTGATCCATAGGAAGGCTGGAAGACAAGACCGGGCGCCGGCTTCTGTCTGCGGAGCCCCTTTCTAGACGGGGGTGGAACTGGGGGTCTCTTGCTTTCTTCCTCCGCCAACATTGTACCAAGCCATTCGAAGAACGAATCCTTGTCGTAGGGTTCTTTTGCCGCGGTGTTTCGCGCGGGTGCTGCTGGGTTGATCTTTCGGGGATTTGCCATTCGCCTGCGTATATATTCCCGGAATATTTCCTTTCGGAATTCGTGGGATACTTTGGTGCCCCTTTTGTCTAATTGGGTGACACGGATATTGTAAGGCCGCTTTTGTCTAATTGGCCGGGGCGGAAGTGCGCAAGTCGGCTGCCGGGGGTTATTGTTCCAAGTAGTAGACTGGTGTCAAACGAATACTGTGGAACACAAAAACCGAGGAGCGAGGGGCAGCGGAGCGACGATGGTTTTTGTGCGAAACGGTATTCGTTTGACGCCAGTCTACTACTTGGAATTCAGATTTGTCCTCTATGATATTGATCATCACAAATGGTGAAAGGTAAACTTGTTTCTTTAATTACAAGAGGCATCAGCAACTACCGTAAAAGAGGAACCATATTTACTTGGGTCAGAAAACAAAAACCTGATTTTGTTTTCCTGCTGGAAACACATTCCGTTCAAGGGAATGAAGTCTCGTGGTAAAAGAGAATAAAGTTCTATATTGTTCTGCTCTCATGGGGCAAACAATGTCAGAGGGGTGGCGATTTTAATTAGGAATAATTTTAGTCTTTTGTTGACACAAACGGTAGATATATTATACTGAAAAAGCCTTTCTAACTGTGGTTTAAAACAACGAGGTATACACAACGCGCGCTTGTTTTTACTCGTGGCTTTTAAAAAGAACGAGTTATATACATGAGTAACGCGCGCTTCTTTCTACTCGTGGCTTAGAGAACGAAGCATACACATGTGTAGCGCCCTTGTTACGCCTCTCTGCTTGTGGTTTAATTAAGCGAGGTATAGACGAGTAACGCGCGCTTGTTTGGATTCGTGGCTTCAACAACGGGGCATATGGATGAGTAACGCGCGCTTCTTTCTGTTCGTGGCTTAGAGAACGAGGCATACACATGTGTAGCGCTCTCGTTGCGCTTTTCTGCTTGTGGTTTAAACAATGCGGTATACACGAGAAAAGCGCGCTTGTCTGGACTTGTGGCTTAAAGAACGAGGCATATAAATATTTACTATTATTCGATGCTTTTAGAAAGCGTGCGGAGATTTCGCCACGCTTGAAGAACGAAGCATTCAACGTTCCGGAGCGCTATTCCAGTCAGTCATTATTTCTGAGCGCTATTCTAGTCACGGCCTCCAGTGTTCATCGCGGCTTTTTCCTGTCTCTCAGCACCTGACATTTCCAATAGTTGGGTCGAATTTTCAAATGATTGGTCGTCACGACCTGATCGGATCCTCATGATCCATCGAGATATTTAAAAGTCCTAGGCCGTTTGACTTCCGGCAGTAAAGCTTACTTCCTTTTTAACTTCCCGACCCGACATCCGGTGAGTCGGGTCGTCAACGGCAATTGACGACCCGACTCATTTCATGTATACTGGACTTGTGTGAGATTAGAAACGCTTAACATAGTTGTTTCTCAATCTGGATTTCAAGAACAGATATTTGTATTTTATAGTGCAGGTTTAATCACAAAATTCTATTAGGATATACTGCCTAGTCAAATTTTTATGACAAAAGTTTCAAATTGTTTATGAAATAAATTACTAACGACTTTAGAGTGTAATACAACACATGCAGGGCTTCGTAGGCTCATGTAACACTCCCTATATGCCATGTATGACATACCACCATTAAAGAACAGTTAACTGGATGATTTGTTTAGTTTTAATTACATATTTAGAGCTGCCAACTTCTTTTGAATTTGTTCCCTTGGTATGGGTCACGTGACTTGAATAACATGTCACGTGCTATGCACCTAATTAGATTTGTAAGTAGTATAGTAGGCACCACGGTTCCCGTTTTTTTGGGCAGGAATCTCATTAAAAAGGGCAGAAATAGATGACGTAATAATAGTGATAGGTAATAATAATGTATTCCTTTACATAACGGAGACAGTGGATGACTTCCTTAGGATAATAACAGTGGATGTATTCCTTTACATAACAGAGACAGTGGATGACTTTGTTAGCATACCAAAGAAAATCTACAAAGACGGTAGTCGTTATGTTATTAATGCAATTGCCTAGTTTTATACCGTGAGGTACTGTGTTGAGTGCGGACTTTCGCGGACAAATTCAAAAAATCATACATGGCGTCCGCTGTTGCGAAAGAAAAGGCGTCCTCATCATCGGCTTATTGTTTCAAAAACAAAAGGAACAAGGAAGCGGAAAACTCGTCGGAAGTTTACAGTTTTGACTTAATAAAAGAACAGATAAAAGAGAAAAATATCAAGTCCCTGGATTGTGATGTCTTATCCAAATTTTTGTGCTAAGCTGCAACTAAAAACATCAGGCACTAAAGAAGCCCTCATTGAACGGTTATCCCCACTACATGACGATCCCTTGATTGAAAAAAGGATAACTTTGATCAATAAGAAGTTCAAGTTTCCGACGTCATTGCCGAGAGAAAGCGTTCCGCCAGCTACAGCCGGATGATCGGACAAGGCGAAATAGAAGCAAATCAATCGCATCAGCGCCAGTGGAATAAAGGGCAGTATAGAAAGGCTTACAGAATGTTTCAGTCTCGAAGAATGAAGCATATCAAAGCTATACAGGGGGAAGGAATGTCAACATATGTTAAAGCCAGCGTTTTGAAGAGTTTTTCTACAGAAGTAACTCGCACAGTTACAGTTTTTTTAAGGGAAATAAAGCGAAAAGGGCATTCTGCGAATGTCCTGTGGGTGCTTGTGGTCTCTGCTGCCATGCAGTTCTAGTTCTTCTTCAGCTGAAATACTTCACCGAACACAAGAACTTTCTCTTGGCTTTGACTTGCACCCAGATGCTGCAAAAGTGGCACTGCCCTAGTATCTCTGACAAGGCAAAAGCCAAGGCGATGGCGGCATCTCACATTCGGTTGAAGTACTTTAGAAATGTTCGATCAGCAAGGAAAGCCATTTACCACAAGAGATCAACCAAAAAAGTTCAAATAATACATTCTTCCGAGTCTGTGACTGACATTGACAGGAGTGACTGGTTTACAAGAGATGTAGGTGAAATCAGTCACAAGGTACAAGATAAACTTGAAAGTATTAACATTGATATCTCAAATCATTTTTTCAAATCCTTGACAAAGTACAAAATAGAATCTGGCTTGAAACAACATCTTGAATACAGAAATGCATATCACTGTAAAATCATGCAGGAGCATGATTATGCCAAGCAGTCAGTGTATTACGATGAGACATTACTCATGCCTAGATACAAAGGTAATGCTCAGGACATATGGCACTCAAAGTTAGGGCCCTGTCAAGCAGAGTCTAATGATGTTCCAGAGAATGCCAGCAAAACAAACTGGTCTCTATTTTCCACTGACAAGTCAAAAGAATTGCTCAGTTTACTTTCTCAAAGTAATGATGAAATCATATCAGTAAAGCTCCCCAAGTATGAAAAGGTTGATATCATTGGTGGGAGTAACTATGTTAAAGTGGTTCAAGGTTCAAGTGAGTGGTTTACCAACAGGATAGGAGTTATTACTGCCAGCAAGTTGCCAACATTGCTGGGTATGAATGGGCACAAGGAGTTTGATGCAGCTTGGTTTTGCATCAACAACAAGCTGGAAGAATGTACATATCGGCCAAAGAAATTGAAAAACTTTGAGAGAGGACAAATGTATGAAAAGGCAGCATTGGTTAACTTTAAAGAAGTATCAGGTATGAGGTCAATTATAAATTATCATAAATTGAATGAGGGAGGGCTGGTGTCAGATTTTCACTTTTTTATTCTAGGTGCCCCAGTCTATAGCTGTGGCGTCTTTAAGCATCCACAAGACCCCCGATACGGAGCAAGCCCAGATGGCATTTGCGAGGCATTTGCTGTTGAAGTTAAAACAAGAGCTGAAAACTCAGAGATGCCACTGGAGAAAATTTCAGGGACTCACATACTTCAGACTAACTTCCAAATGGCCTGCACCAATGGTGATATCACATTTCTACAGTCTTATTTGCCAGAGGAAAACATTTCCCATTTCTTCTATGTAAAAAGAAATGACTTACTAATAAATGTAGTCAAAGATATTACAGATCACATGCTTCAGAACACAATTTTTACCTATTGGCATTATGATGAACACTCCTATCTTAAGAAATTAGGAGAGCAACTTCTAGGAGGCACTGCAACCTTTGAAAGACTTCGCCCTCTTAGGTCATGGATTAATGGACTTGCTAAAGATATGATAGGATAGATATGATATGATTGTTGATAGAGGGCATATTTTTTTTTCTTGAAATGAATAGATAGATCATAATCAAGATTGTGGTTCCTTTGCATAACTCTTTAATTGTATGACTCACAGGTCTACAAAAAACTTGTCAAATTCACTGATAACTTGTTTTAGTACTTGTAAGTTAAGAGGATGTTGAAGGTTAAATTTATCAAATTGGATTTCATGTTATTTGGACTTCATGGACATTGATTACAGTTTCTCTGAACAAAAGAACAATGATATTTAGCCTGGACTGTATCTAATCAGCAACATCAATATTGCATGGTTCAATGAAACAAAAATTGAGACTCAGCAACTTGCTCAGTTGACAGCTTATTATCTGCTTTACCTTCTGTCTCCTTTGGTCCAATAGGCCTCTTGAAAATATTAACAATGTGTACAAGTAATTTGTGCACATAACCCAGGAGATCGATTCTACTGGAAGGCCAGCAAGCATTGATAATGGCCCAGTCCCTCATTCGCCCTATGTAGTTTTCATTGTAAATTCTGAGGGTGGCAATATCAAAGTTTTTACTGATCTCAGACTCATACTGAGCATCAAACTTTAAAGGTGGTCGGTTATGATGCAAGCCCTTTCTGCGATAACAAAACCCTTGTCAGTCAGTACAACACTTCCTCTCCTCACCTTATCAAGCACTCCACACTGTTCTGTGATATCACTGTCTGAAATTGTTCCTGGGTAGGTGTCACTGCATTGTAACAGGAATCCCTGTGGGGTGATCCACACTGCAGTCTTTCCTGCAGTGTGGTTTTTATACTGGCTAAAAGTGATATTATTCACATCAAAGTTTTCGGATGCCAAGATGTATGTCTCGGTACAATCGCCAAGACAAGATGTGTCCCCAAATCCTGCATTAATAAACTCGGTTGGAATAAAGGCTTCTGTTTCACCAGGTAATGGAGCCAATCCAATTCTTTCAAAGACCTCAACTAAAAATACCGACCAGGCAACAAACATCCTTGCCTGGGTTGAAATGCTTGCGTTGGTCATCCATCCCATGATTCCGAGGTGGAGAGAATGTCATAAAGTTGTCATGAATGCCATCAGCTCAGTTTTGGTATCCATTTTTCGGTCGCACAAATCCTTAGATTTGCAATCTGGGTATACTAAACAGCTTAGAAATGGCTCGATACAGTCAAACAAACAATGAAACTCAGCATCAGTTAGTCCAGTCATATAAAAGCATTGACCTCTCTTCATAATATGTTCATATGTAAAACGAGATCTTTCAGATTCAAACTGGAATGAATGCAGTTGTTTTTTTGTACTGCATTTGGGCATTTTTTAAGGTCATCTAGTTCATTAACCATCTTAGCCATTTCCTTTTCTTTTTCCTTCATCATCTTCTCCTTCAAAATTAAAAGTTCTCTTTTAAGCTCAGAGTTTTCTTTAGAGATTGTCCCGATTAATTCATCTTTTGGATCTCTAGGATTAAGTTTTTGCAGTTTCCTTCTAGGTTCTTGCGATGTTCTCCCTTCATCTATTAAGCATCTTTTGGCAGAGGCAATATATTTTGGAGGTGTTATGTATGATGGCTGGGATTCAGCATATGTCTCAGTTGTTGACCTGTCAGGCAGATCCTCTAGAGAAGACCTGAATCCTTTCGACCAATGCTCTGAGCAGATCACCCCTTTTTTCCAGTTTATCTGAAGGGACCAATAAAAAAATAACATAGAACAGTGCGAGTTTAACGGAAAATCTAGGATTCTAGCTAGTCGACTTGAATAAAATTACAAATAAAATGTAAAAACTTTCTCTAGTCAAAATTATTTAACATATAACAGCTTAGTTTAAGCAAACGATTAATCCAGAGTTAATACAATCAAGATAACTTTAGATAAGCTATTTTTATTGGGATTACCTTCTTGTTTTTAAGAATTTTGTTGTAAGCATTTTTGAGGGCTTTGCCCTTTTCCACCTCCGACAAGTTGTAATACTCCAGCGTGCTAGCACCATTTTGTTCTGTTCTCCATGAGTTGTTGCATAATGTAGCAGCACAATTTCAGTGCCATTTCGTTTCACTTTGACGTGCCCTTGTTGTGAATTTTACGTCCGGCAAATCTACTTCTACCATCGCAGGTTGTTTGCTCCAGTGAGCCGAGCAAAGCACAACGCGTGTCCACTTCACTTCCTCTTTCGTTTTACAGCCAATAACATCAATATATCGATCAATTGCTTCCTTTAAAGCCCATTGCACTTTCGTCATACGGTGATAGGATATATCTGGAGTTCTCCAATTATTTTTACAATATTTTGAGACACAACACCAGTGCCACTTCGTGGTGGACGTCATTTTTTTTTAATTTGTCCGCGAAAGTCCGCACTCGACCCAGTACTTTACGGTATGAAACTAGGCAATGATGGTTTATTGAGAACTCTATTATGTGTTCAAAATAAAAACGCGCTTTTCGTTGGTAGCGTCAACCTTGCTTTCCGCTCCGTTAGTCACTACTTATTCAAAACTAGTGATCCAAACTGCCCCATATTTGCATACGAACTCTAAAGTAAAAAAGCCCATGGGACATCCTTGAAACAACTGCCATTGAAATAACAACAATAAGAGCTTGGAGGGATCAATTAAACACGCGACTTATATGAATTACATGTTTCTTGAGTGACAAACATAAACTTTATTGCCTTTTCTCAGCGAATACAAATTGAAATGAATAAACGTCAGTCATCCTCTTAAACTTCGTGTGGAGGAAAAATCAATCGTCTTCTTGATATCTGGAATACTTGTAAGGTGATTTCCTGTGTAAACGTCGAGATCGTCTTGAAAGTTTCTTCGGTTCATCGTCCATGTAATTTACAGATTTTAATTGTGGGCGTTTACGCTTTCTTGCTGGCGACAGCGTTTCGACTGTGGGAGGTGGTGTCAAGATCGACGGAGGAAGGGAGGGAGGTGCGGGCGTGGAGGTTGCCGTGGTAGATAACGAATGTGGGGCGGGCTTCTTTGCCGTTGGTTCAGGTGGTGGCGCTTGAGTTGGTGGCACTGTTGGTAGCACTGTTGGTAAACTGTTTACCATAGCCTCATTAGAAATGTGTTTCCGCCCTTGAGGTTGAGGCAGAATTGTTGCTTCAGGTGTTAAGGAATTTTGAGCTGGTGTTTATATGTTAAAAACTTGTTTTGCAACTGCATGTACTGCCTCGCTCTTTCGTCGTCTCCAAAGTTTTTTTTACGATACAGAAGGTTATCCATATTATTCTGAATGCGCTGCATCTACGGAATTAACGGGAGAACCATCTGGATTTGCTGCTTGAGATACTGTAGCAGTTCCCGGGAAATGTTACTCTCTTCGATCCCTTTGTGGAATCTTTCTTCGCCAGGTAATACATTTGTTCGCAGTCTGCAACTATCTGGAGTCGTTGGCTTGAGATCAACAAAAAGATACCCAAATGCTCTTCGCACCGCTTCTACAACTACAACTTCTTTCTACAACTTTTTTCGTTCACTCAAAGACTAAGAACTTAGCTAAAGGTGTCGCGGAATTAAATGACGCAATATCACGCTTGGGGAATTACTTATCTGAATCAAACCTCGCATTAAATGCAACTAAAACAAAGTGGATGCTTGTTTCCACTCGCCAGATGTCTCGAGCTCACGCGTTACACGATTTTTATCCAGCTGTGAGCTGCAATGAGCTACTTGAACGTGTCACCACAGCTAAGATACTGGGGGTCTACATAGACGAACATCTAACATGGGCTGACCACGTGACTGCAATTCTTTCATCCTGTTATGCAGCATTGGCGGTTCTCCGGAAACTGCGCAACCTCGCACCATACCATGTCCGCAACCAGTTAGTGGGGTCATGAGTGATGTCAAAACTGGACTACGGGTGCGTCGTCTTCTATCCCCTCGCAGAATATCAAATAAAACGGCTGCAAAGAGTTCAAACAACATGCGCGGGCTACGTACTTGGGCGGTTTGCTGCTTTAGGGGACTTGCAGAAATTAAATTGGCTTCCAATTATTAAAAGGAGAGACCTGGCACTACTGAAAATCACTCATAAAGCCCTCTATGATGATGTCTGGCCTAATTACTTACGCCTTAAATTCCATACTGTCAGTGCCTACAATTTAAGATCTCTTGACGCGCCAAAATTGGCTATTCCAACCAAAAGTGGAACTTTTCAGGACTCAGCAGCGAGTTTATTTAATAACTTACTGGATAGGTTAAGGCAAGAACCTGACTACTACTTGTTACTGACTACTACTTGTTAGGCTAGAGAAGAAGTTCATGTTCTCCGAAGGAGGAAGTGTATGACTGACGTTTACTATTATTATTACTACTATTATTATGATTATAACATATTTTTTATCGAACCTTATTTTAATTATTTTCCTTGCTGTACTTCGATTTTTTTTATGAATATTATGTGACTTTCCTTTTAGTCTTCTGTTCTTTTTTCTTAATATATTGTGTATATAATTTTTAATTCAAAATATTGTAGTAGTTAGGGCATTAGTAGGCGAAGAGCCACCTTGTGGAAGTACTACTAATAAAGTCGTTATTATTATTATTATTATTATTATTATTATTATTATTCGTACTCTTTTAAAAACAAAGTAGTCTGTGTTGGGTACATTTGTTTGGCTAAAGTCAAAATCTGCAGTTTATCCCGAGGATTCTTGAAAAGGACCAAGTAATGATTGTTTAAGCTGATGCTTCGGTTGCTTTTGCCTTGGTGAAACAGATTTTTTACAAGTAAATAACGCTTAGATTTCAATGATGGGATCCTTTTATAAACAGGTTCGCGATCCGATTATCACTTCCTGCTTCAATCATTTGGTCGTCGATGACAATCAAGTTGCGGATGTTGACATCCAAGTAGAAATCATTGTCTTGAGAAGGCGGAATCCCCTTGACAAACTCGATTGTCGGTATCATCATCAATAACTGGGTGTAAGCGGGTTGCCACTGTGAATAACACCACATTATTCTCTCCGGTGGCTGATCGATCACGGTTTGAGCTTGTTGTAACAGTGATTGCACCTAGAACGTTTTTCCCGAACCAGTCATCCCTGCAACCATGCAGGTAAATGGATGAGCCATTTGGAACCGCTAGCACTTTCCTTGAGACATCGGTATAATTGGAGCGAAACCGGAATAATTTTTGTGTTTACTGTTCATGTGTCTTTGCATACTATCTTTTCTGGAAAAAACCTTTTGACAAACAGGACAGGACCAACTCATCCAACACCACAATTCTATTATTTTCCTCCTCCACCACAACCACCACCACCACCGCCAGCACAATTCTATTGTTTTCCTCCTTTACCACCACCACCACCACCGCCGGCACAATTCTATTGTTTTCCTCCTCCACCAACGCCACCACCACCACTACCACCACAATTCTATTGTTTTTCCCCACCACCACCGCCACCACAATTCTATTGTTTTCCTCCTCCACCACCACAATTCTATTGTTTTCCACTACCACCACCACCACCACAATTCTATTGTTTTCCACCACCACCACCACAAGTCTATTGTTTTCCTTCTCCACCACCACCACCACCACAATTCTATTGTTTTCCACCACCACCACCACCACAAGTCTATTGTTTTCCTTCTCCACCACCACCACCACCACCACAATTCTATTGTTTTCCTCCACCACCACTACCGCCACCACCACAATTCTATTGTTCTACCACTATATTGAAATCGATATAAAGCCGCATACAAGGGAAACTATGTCATTCCAGTTTAGGAGAGCGTTACTTACACTTCATTAGGGAGTTTAAGCAAAACGGTACGGCGGGCTTCAGTACGGCAACCGGAAGTAATTTTGTAAGAATATGGACTACTGCGCATGGCAGGCAATCGCTTTAGCCGTAGCGGTAAATCCTACTACGTCGGGAGAGGAGGTTTCGCGTAGTCTCTGGTACGTGAGTTTTAAATCGCTTCTTTCTACTTTTCAACAGGCTTCTTTGATTTTTTAACCGTTTATAATCGTACTGAAAAACCTTCCTAATTCATTCAGAATGAACATTTATGTACCTTCCTTCTTTCAACCCAACAAATCTGCGTTTATTTTCAGCAGTTGTTTTATGCAGTAAAATGGCGGCGGCAAATGGCAAGAGGATTACGTTAATACAGCTTCATTGTTTTATTTTTATGTCAAAAGCTGTGTTTTACTCCATTTCCAAAATTTTGAATGTTAATTTCAGACATTCTTAGCATGCAGTAAGATTTGCAAGTATGTTCGGACGGTTAATCGATGTGTATTTTACTTTAAAATAATTACACTATATTCCAACGCGATTGACGTGTCTTGATTCATTTCAGTTGCAAGTGAATGTAAATAAATAATCGTTTCCACACGATTTGTCTGTAATATTGTAATTATTGGTCTCAAAGATCAAAGTCGTGGCCTCTGTTTAATGTAGTACTGAACCAGTAGGGGTTGTGAATATCAAAATTATAATTTCAAGCCTTTTTTTCTACAGTCGCGTTGTTGTTCTAGACTGCGAAATCAGTTCTAATCCTAGTTGAGAATATCAATGCGACCAGTTTTTTAACGGCTACGCAAAAACCCTCGCCACAACAAAATAAAGTGAAATTCCTTGCTCCTTTGAAGGAATTTATTCCCCAAAGTTAACTGGTGAACGCTGTAAGAAACTAACTCGAACGTAAACTTCACAGCCGTTCTGTCTTTGATTTCGCGCTACTTAAACTTCAACTTTGAAGGGCTACGGCGACGTACTCAGCCAAGATATCCTCGGCCACGACAGCCGTAGTATCGCCCGCCGTAGCGATTTGCTTAAACTCCCTATTTTTGTCAGAGCAGAACCGCGAACCTTTAAAAAAATGAGGAAACTTTACATTCCAAATAATAAGTTGTACGAAGACTATTATTTAAACCCAGCTAAACAGAAAGGTGGAAATTTACCGGCTTTCCACGGATCCCGATTTCAGCAGGGATATAGCTTAGGTTCCATATTTAAAGGTCTGTTTCGCTGGGCGATGCCTCATTTACAACAAGGTGCGAAAGTGCTAGGTAAAAAGGCATTACAAACAGGTGCTCAAGTGGCTCAAGATATTCTTCATGGAGATCATGTTAACACAGCGCTTGCAAAGCGAAGTAGGGAAGCTATTGGTGATCGTTGGGAGTGGTCATAGTTCTACAAAAAGAAAAGTGAAGTTTCGTGGTTTACCTCCAAGGAAGAAACGTAAAAAAGTTGTGTTGGAGCAAGATCAAGACGACTTTTAACTTTGGTCGTGAATTAAGTTGGGCTCTCTATAAAATAATGGCGTCTACTATCCTTAATTCATTCTATGAACATATCTCGAGTAGTAAAAAGCAATCGCGGTCTCCTTCAACTCTTAACTTATTGCCCTGAACATCAGCGTCAGTTTTTCCTAGAGACAGCCACTCAACAACAGATGCACGCATTACTGCAGATTATTTATAATGTGCTTCGTGGAAATATTCCAGTCTCTGAAGAAGATAAGCGTAAAGTGATTCCATTCAAGGATGCCATTCTTAATCTCGCTAAGCCAAGTATTCCTTACAAGACAAAGAAGCAAACCCGTGCTCAAGAGGGTGGAAGCTTTATTCAAGATTTGTTGATACCAGTTGTAACTAGCTTGGAGCCCCTAATATTATAAATATTGCGAACTACTCTGTAGTGTGTTCAGTTGGGTCTTGGCGTTAGCAAGTGCTGGTCAATATGAAGAGAAAGGTCGATTGGGAAAAAGAGGAAGAGAGTGATTATGATGACACTAACACGAGTGAAGAGGAAAGTGATGACGAAGAGCCTCGAATTAAGGGATGTTTTAGAAGGACTTTTCCAAGCCGTTTCTAGACAACGGACCTCCGATTTATTACACAGCGTGGCGGCTTCCAAGGATGTCTTGGTTTGGACACCTCGTGGACAGCGAATAATACCAGTGACCAACATCTCAGAGCTGATTGAATATGTGTTACTCCCTTATAACGATGATGTTGCCAAACCCCGCGCCCTCAAAACATTTATAGACGGGTTGGCAGAGTTAGGAATTAATAAACGTTTGATAAAGAATAAGAAAATTTTGGCTGAGCTAATGGAAAAAGAGCGAGCCTATCGAGATAAAGACGGTGAGGGCAGTGGGGATGAAGAAATGGTTTCCGAAAGCAGTGATGTCGAAGATGGCAGAGAAACCGTAAACTCTGATCTGAAACATGAGGGAAATTCAGAAGTTTGAATGTTCTGGAAAGAGCGCAAGTCCAGAGATTTTGCGTCAAGGAAAAGGCTCTTGCTACCATTGTAACGGAGAAAACATCTACCAAACTGCAGTGGTGAAATGCCCCAGATGCCACTGGCATGATGGTTATAAGATTTGTCCGATTTGCGCATACAAAATTCCTATTGATCGTAAACACTCGACGGATGGATTTATTTGCTGCATTGATTGTCACGATGTGAAACACATTGATTCAGAAACTTTTGAGAAGAGTCATTATCCTCCAAGCGAAGATGAAGACGATTGACTACATTCTAACTTCCTGGGCCCAGTTGTTCAAAGCACGATTAAGCAATCCCGGATTAGTTTGGACTTTGGCTTCGGTTTAACTAATGTTCAATGAAGAATTTTCAAAAGTTGTTCGCCCTCAAGTTTTGAATGTAACTTTTCTTTACCTTGAGTTTAGAATTTGCTTTCAAAAAGCGTTCTCGATTAGCGAGACGAAAACCGCGGTAAAATTTTAATCGTAGATTAGCGCATATATTTTTATTCATCTCAAATATCTTTCTGTATTGTTTTTGTATTTGCTGAGAAAAGACAATAAAGTTTATGTTTGTCACTCAAGAAACGTGTAATTCATATTATTCACGTGTTTAACTGATCCCTCCGAGCTCTTATTGTTGTTATTTCAATGGCAGTGGTTTCAAGGATGTTCCATGGGCTTTTTTACTTTAGAGTTCGTATGCAAATATGGGGTAGTTTGGATCACTAGTTTTGAATAAGTAGTGACTAACAGAGCGGAAAGCAAGGTTGACGCTACCAACGAAAAGCGCACTTTTATTTGGAACACATAATAGAGTTCTCAATAAACCATCATTGCATTAATAACATGACGACTACCGTTTTTGTAGAGTCTCTTTGGTATGCTAAGGATGTCATCCACTGTCTCCGTTATGTAAAGGAATACATACACCGTTATTATCCTAAGGAATTCATCCACTGTCTCCGTTATGTAAAGGAATACATCCACTATTATTACGTCATCGACGTTAATCTATTCCTGCCCTTTTTAATGAGATTCCTGCCCAAAAAAACGGAAACCGTGGTGCCTACTATACTACTTTTGTACATGGCTAGTGGCATGTTGTCAGTATTTTCCGTAATTTTTCCTGTGGTTTTGTTGATGTTGTGCATTGTTTTATCACAACTCTTGGCCCAGCCTCGTTTCCATGTTGCAGAAATGAGGCTCTGTGAAAACATCCCCTTAATTGCCATACCAGTCCAAATTAACAGGGAAACAGCAAAATTCTAAGAAAGGATCCCAAAACGAACATTTTGAGTCCTGTTTCCTGCTTCTACTCAAAAAGTTTTACGAAAATCATTTTTTTGGACTTGGCTTCCTGACTACAACATCGATCATCTTGCCGAGCCGAGGATTCCCAGAGAACATTGAAACAATTGTGAAAACGAGAGAATAACCTTTTGAAAACTTGATTGGTGAAGCTGTAATGGCTGGTCTTAAAACTGTTGTTTACTTGCCGCCAAGCGAAACCTACATGATTGTGTAGCAATGCGAAAAGTGAATAATCTAAATGAATTCAAGAAATCAAAGCAAGGCTAAAACCAAGCAACAAAAATATATCTCACCGATTGTCCTCAGACAAACCTTCCTAAACACTTTCTAAGCTGAGCTCACGTGTTTTGAAAACTGATACTCAGTAGAATCGCATGAGTTGGAGAATACTCACATTTTTATTGGCTAACGAAGGGAGAGTATTTAGCGTAAAATTGCATGCTTGGCAAGTGAGCAGGTTTGTTTCGTTTTGTTTCTAAAATTTCCGAAAACAAAATCATTTTAACGAGTTTATGTTCCGTGAAATGTGACTTGTTTGAAAAACTGAAAAGCCGCTTACACTTCACAGCATAACAAATTGTCGGCACAACAACCTCTTCATCTTATTCGAATTTTTTTTTTCTTTTAACTCGAGTTGTATTCTTCAAACGAGACATAAAAATCAAGTGCTACCTTGAAAATTGACTCCAAAATTCTCTCAAAGGTGAACTTTCGAGTGATAGAAGGAACAGTAAGAGTAAAATAATTTTCTCGTGAAATGCTCAAAACTTTGATCGACTAATATCATAGCACCCGGCGGGTTTGTGTGACTGAAAAGCAAACTGATTCAATGCTTCAAGGACTTTCAGCTCAAACTTCTAGGCTGCAAAATGAAGACGAAACTGCACTTATTTAATCGAGACGTCCAGGAGATGGACACGACTTGTAAAACTATTGGAAATTTGAGCTACAATGTGAATGATTTTGTAGCCATTTTATATGAGAATGCACAAATGTTTTTTTTTTTTTCAATTAAATTTCTCGTTTCTGGTCCAACTTTTTATGAACTTGTAACCTGGAAACGTCTCTTATTAAAGTAAATTGAGACATTAAGTTTAAATGTGAAAAATAGCGGAAAAGAATTTACTTGGAAATTTATGTTTCCTAAATTTAATTTGTATAACATAATGAGCAGACAATGAGCCATTTTGCACATAAATATGTATGATTGCAGCTTGTTTGAGTTTATGAATCTCACTTTTTCGCGAGGGTGGTAAAGGGTATTTTCGTGAACTGTGAACTGCCTCTTTTATTTCCCGTGAAATGTGAAATGGTCGGTTTTTCCTCGTGAAACATGATTTTAGTAATCATCGTGAGCCGTGATTTTGGATTATAATTATTCGTCAAATGAGATTTGGGTGTTTAATTCACTGTGCTTAATTCACTGAGATCATATGGAAACATACTACTGCTACTAAATTTCACACAGTTTTTGAAGAATTCTTTTTAATCTCAAAGCATTCCCGGCGTCGGAAAAAAGATTTCCTCCTAGCCGTCTCGCCTCACAAACGGCGTTTAAACTTTAAACTGTCGCTCGCGTTTTCCATAATGCCATGTTGAAAATAAAGCCACAAAAAAGGCACACTAAAAAGAGCCAATCAGCATAGATTTGATTGTGGTAGCTTTTTTTTTCCCAGTAGCCAATGAGAAATGCGTACGTTTGAACTTTACTAGATCTCCCTTTCGCTTGGCCGTGGGAGATCTGGGTACGAGATTAATCACGTAAGTACTGTGAATCTAACCAAGAAGATCAACTGTACGGCGAATTTAACTGTAAATACGGTCAAATAGGACTCCTCGGCTCCGTGTGGTTACGATTGCGGCCGACCACCAAAGTCGTAAGCTATCACCGTAGCGCGGAGAAATACATTTGGCACGGACTGGCGTCCTCACCGTACAGATAGATAGGTGAAGTTGTAAATAACTTTGCCCGTGTTTGCAGTAATCTTCCAAATTCTGCTCAGTTGAAGGAGCAAGGCAATTGACTGAGCTTCAGTACACCGAGAGAAAAGATGCTCTTCTTAATAAGAGAAAGAAAGAAGGAGATTATACCGTTTGTTACCGATTACAATCCGGCAAAACTTCCTTCAGTCACACATTAATCGGAAAATCAATGAACCACTTAGTCACAAACTTGAAGGAAAGCATTTTGCATGTGATTACGTTATCCGACTCCCAACAAAACTGAAGTATGGTCTCCATATGATCGCAGACGATCGCGGATTGCAGATCGCAAAACGTTGTGTCACCGTCTGCGATCATATGGAAACACACTTCTGCGAATGTTTGCGATCCTGTGATCATGATCGCAGACGATCGCAAAAGATAGAACCATGTTCTATCTCTGCGATCGTCTGCGATGAATTGCGATCAATTGCGATCGTGCGATCATATATATTGTCCAGTGATGAAAATCGTATTTTTCTTTCAACTGCAATTAAATAGCAGTCACCTATACTCGTTTTGGACGCAAAGATATAGTTGAATTGTTGTTGTTTTGCTCTAAATTGCAAGCGAACGAGTGTTTTTTTTACTCCGCTTCCCTGACTGTTTTTCAATGTGCCTCGACAGTGACTTATGTTATAAACACGCAATCGCTAAGAGTCCTCGTAAAATTAAAGATAAATATCGTTTTTGTGCTCAGAAGTTTGTTTTAAAAGCACTTACAGGTAACTTTATTTTAGATCTTGTTTGAAGTTTGTCACGTCCTTCTTGGATATCGTATTTTGCTTATTCTTGTTCCAAGCCTAGCCGCAGGTTTGAATGAAATACACGAAAATGTGAATTATGTCGCTCTCGGAGAAAGAGTGAAATAAAGTACATCAACAAAACTCTTTTTTGACCTTGAACTTACAGTTTCCAAACGATCTGTGACACCACGAGCTAGTATACGAGGTTAAAACGAGACTAAACGTCTGCGATTTCTAATTTTACCGCAATTCCTATTCGCTGGTTTTTGACAGTTGACTTCGAAATGGCTTTTTTGCTTTTTTGTGCGCTTGCTAAAGATTGGCTTGTTGTCTCTGAAACTCCTGCAATTCAAGAAAAATTCATTGCCTGACTTGTGAATTCCGCGATATCGTACTAATCGCTTCCCGATTCGTGCGATATCGGTTTTTCGCGTGAATTTCCCTTGGAATTCACCAGTCAGGCAAGGAATTTTTCTATAAAATGATACTAAGAAAAACAAAACAATAGACAAAGGAGGATTACAACTGAACGACAGTTACACTATTATAAATGAATCCACAAAAGTGGCACCGTAGTGGAATATGCTAGGGTTATTTAATTGAAGCAGCGAGAAAATGTGATCATGACCCATCGACGTGTTTTATCCCCAGAAAGACACATAACACCGAGAAGTGACAAATTAAAAGAAAAGGGCCTCCTCTTTACATGAACGACGTTTCAAGATAGAGTACGTCAGGCGAATAGATTTTTCGTTCCTTCTACGTTTTTGACATTGCCAACCAAAGCCCAAAACAGTAAACACGTCTGAATAGGTGGTTTTCGCGTTGCGTCATCGCCGCCATGCTGGTGACCGTAAACAATAGATCCCTCATTAGCTCTTTTTGTTCATTTGCAGTTGCAGTTGTTCATTTTACCGCTGTTATCTGTGTCTCCAGAGATTGGATGGAAACCACTTATATGGGTTCAAGTATAGTATGAATTATAAGTGAGCCATTGTGTTTAACAATGGAGTAAAGATTCCGAGAACATAAGCATGTTTACTTTGTTTTTGCTGATGTTGTCGTTATTAGTTCCTTTTTAAGTCATGAATGCGCGCAAGCGCAATGAACGACTTATAGCTGTCTGTTTAAAATGGGGTAAATTTTGGTGTAAACTCCTTGGGTAACCTGGCCATTTTAGTACATGGTTAGCTTTGGTTTCAAAAGGGTTAAACAGTGGAAATCAGTCAGTTAATATCGAAAAACTCCCTCTTAGAGGAAAGATTGTGGTTTTGGCGCTTCGCGAATCACTGCAAATCATCACAAGAATTGTTGACTTTCTCGGAAATATTTTAGCGCTTCTGGGAATCCACCTTGCAAAACAATTACAGTTTTGAATGTGAATTTTACCGTGCTTTATCTTTAATTGACCGATTCATTCCATTCCAATCAACTTTGGCGAAATTTGCCAATGTAGTCAATAAACTGTTCTTCAAAGTGATTCGAAACTCGCTGGCTTGCTTCACCGTCGCGTAGATTTGCTCGAGGGGAAAATTGAACATATGCAACACTCTTATCTGGAAAAATGTTTCATTCAAGAAAAGGTTATTGTCTGTTGTTGTTGTTGTTGTTTTTTTTTAGTGTTTTAATTCACGAAATTTCGTAATCGCTCGATCTAAGGCCCTGTTCGCACTACGCGAATCTATGTTTGTTTCACAAAAACAATCTGTCAAGACGAAGCCATTGTTAGTGCGAACGATTTTTTTCGCTCACCAAAATTTTTGCAAGTGCCACCAAACTTTAAAGATGCCGTCGAGTAGCTTTGAGACCGAGAATTTTTTGTCTGGCGAGGAAATCCTTTCTTCATCCTTCAACGGGTCATTATATTTCGCAACGAGTTATACGTAAGTGTACGTGACGACGTGATTTTCCTTCTATTTGGTGTGAGCTCGAAATTTAATTTATTAACAAAATCCACCGTATTACCATCCTCATATGTCTTTAGAACAAGATTTCGGGAAAGTGGCGCTAGTGCAGATGGATTTCGAACGAAGATTCTAGACACATTCTACAGGGCGAGATGAAAACGACGGCGGTGTCGGGGTCTCCTCAACTGAACTAAGAATAGAGGGTTTTCACGTGACGTCATAAAAAACTAAAATTCAAAATTAAACAACCTTCTGCATTTTTATCTTCATCATGTAAAAGACATCTTAGAAATGTATCTGCTTGCATATTTTCAGCTCGGTAGCTTGCTTTGTTTTGAAAATAGAGCAGTTTGAATTTTAGAGTTTCTCACAGTGCGTGACATAAAGATGTCTGCTCACAAGCATGACACTTACATGAAAACATCGATTCACCATGTGCTTTTGAGGTTTGAAAAGCCAACATGGTTAGAGAAGCGTCTATGTGAATGTTTGAGAGCTCAGCAGGACAAAAAAGCCTTTGAGATAGCTTAAGTAAGAAACCTAGGTTTTAACTCGTTTCCGGCCGCCATTCTAAAATGCCTCAGAGGAACGCAAAGATGGCTTTTCCATACGAAACACTATAATTTTGAAAGGTACATTTTGCCACATAACTCGAGTACGGGATATCGCACGGTCCTGAGACTTTGGCATGTTGCTTATTTATTACTCTTCTATATTATTGCAATTGACTTTATCTATTGAATGGTTGATAATTTTTTTTTACTTGCGTGACTGAAAACGCTCTATTAAAACCTCCAAAATTCGGAGAAGGCGAATACTTACCACCAAAACTAGTATGAATTGTTGTTGTAGCAAGAACAGGTTTTGCATGGCAAGGTTAAAGCAAAAAAGCACGATTTCAACATTTTTCTTTGTTCTCAGACTTTGACCGGGAACTTCGCACGAACACAAACACACGTCAAGAGATATGTTGATACCAAAAATGTTCTATGTGCGAACAGATTTACGAAAACGAAGAATCCGTGATTACAAATTTTTTCAATTTTTTGGGCAGACACCAAACGCTATTATTCTTAGCGCAAACAGTGAATAAGCAAACAAACTGAACTCCAACAGAATTGTTTTGTTGTTGTTGTTTTTTTGGCGCCAAGAGAAGAAAACAGACATGTTTCAGCTATCACTTAACTTTAACAGATCTCATTCTAAGCTACAAAGTCAAGGTTTTAGCCAATTCTTGCCTGTCCACCATCACGAACCTATAGCTGCTTTAACACCACATTCACGGCTTGCCTCAGAGGGCCCTTTGATTTGTTTTTGTTTTGTTCCGTTTTGTTTTGTTTTGTTTGTTTGTTTGTTTTTTTTGGTTGCATTTTTTTAAGAGCAAATGCACAGAAATATCGAGCATAGCGTGGCCACGGTCAAAATTTAACTTACCTTTTTTTCGAGTTCATAGAGAGTTGTTTATGACTTTTCAAAGGTTTTGGTGGTTATTTTTCTAAATACGGCCGACTTTAGGAATATTGAGAAAATGGATTTCGCGCTCTTCCTGGCCAAAAATTGGCCGAAACAATTGTCAAAAAATAGCATTGGGAAACGCCCTAGCGGTAAAAAAATAAAAATTATTTCTTCGGGAATTAGAAACTAATGTTAAAAGGAGAAGTATCTGGCACTCTATATTTGTCCGTTTTTCGGCTGCAGACGATAGTTGTCCCCTTAAGCAGATTGGCAATAGCCGTTGTAAAGCAAGTTTTAGTCTATAATTGCAAAATGTATTTTCGGTATGTGACGGAGTCAAATCAAGTTCATTTATGCCTGTGAAATGTTGAAATGCTCTTCTTGCACGAGATATAAATATTTGTTTGAGTTTTTCGCGGACGCTTTGAAAAACGCCACGAAAATCTGAGAATTTTCTTTGAAATTTGAACTAATTAGCATATTGACATGTGAGCAAAAAGTTAAACTGTTGCTTCAAGATCCGGCCTCCAATTGCAAAATACTGATTTAAAGTTTTTAATTCGGTCAATCTGATGCTGCGATGACTTTAGTGATAGAGAAATATTTGTGTTATAAATTAGAATTATACAACAAAGTTAAGTTTCATTATGAAGACTACCAGTCCCAAAGATCTACCAGATCGACAGCGTTACTTTATGAACTGTACAGAATATTTCACGAACTATAATAAATCATTCCTTGAACCTGAAGTGAATGCTCTTCTATGAAACCATTGATTGTATAAAGATCCTGTATAACGTTCCTGTATAACTATATGGCCTGTATCCGCGACGTTTTAAATAAATGACTAGTACGTGACGCCCTGATTCAGGCTGTAACGCATGTCGGGTTAAATGATACTGTCACCATTTTTTTCCACGTCCAAAGTTGTTTGTCAGCTGATGAACGGAAAATAGATGGAATTTCTGAGAAAAAAAGCAAAGGACAAAAGAAATCTTGAAAATCTACCAAACAAATTGTTCCAAGCAAACCTTAATTATAACTTCACGGCCATGACTCCTGGTTTGCATAGTGTCACTACCATTATCACAGGTGTTAATGCATTAACAGTAAAAGAAATACTCTGGCAAGAAATTCGCAGTCCAAATACACTTTCATCTCATGATCAGAACATCAGTGCACATTACACCTGAGTGTAAACAGCCAAATAGAATTATGAAATCGAATTATGCACTTGTCATCGGCTTCCCCGTGGGGTCGACGCCCGGGCTAACCAGGGGATTGTAAAAACCAGTCAAGCAAACTTGAGGAATTTCCCCGGGGGTCGGGGAATCTCTCAAGACAAAGTCCCTGGGTTAGGTGTCTCTCAACTGAAAATTCCCGTGACATCCTTTTCAAACTTGTGAATTCTCCCACCCCCTAATCTTTGATCGTAGAACAATGTCAACATTTTCCCCTACCCTCGGGCAAAAAATCCCACCCATCTCTTTGTATTCCCCCCCATATCTCCCTGGTAGCCCGGGGGTCGACCCCACGGGAAGCCGATGACATGTGCATTTGCTTTTCACGGAAAATATCGCGAAATTTTACATTCGGCATAAAAACTTGTTGGGTGAATTGTCCAATACGGAGCAAACAGAAGTGGCAGAAAAGAGTTTCACCTCTATACAAAAATCACTTAAATGTCTGATGTTTTGGAGGAAACGAAAAAAAAAAACTTTTAAGTGGGTGTGGGGGCGTGGGCAGGGGGGGGGGTGAGGAGAGTGGATTTGTTCGCCTCGGTGTTTAATAGCGTTCTTGCTCAGAACGGAAACAACCATTAAAAAAATTATTTGCTGAATGTTCATGTTCCTAACTATTAGGCAACCCATGCCATTGCCTGAATCTGAAAAGAATCTTATTTCCAGAGGTTTTAGTCACGTGCTGTTCTTACAAATCGTGACGATCCTGGAATGGGAAAAAAATAAGTGAAATCAACGATTCTTGATCAAGGTTCTATTTTTGGCGTAAATGAACAGTCCGACTTAGAAGCGTCATGGAGAGCAGTAGGTGTAGATTTCTTACTATTGTTGGCGGCCGTTGCCGTTCCGCAGTTTTTCTTCCGTTGGCGTTCATTCACTAGTTTAAGCTGAGGAATGGGAATATTTAATCAAAAAAAATTCTAATGAAAATTAGAGGAGCACATTTAAAGATGTCACACTAGAGTACGGATGTCGCACGGCCCTGAGACTTTGACTTGTTGTTTATTTATTGCTCTTCTATAATACGTGGCTAATTAATTCGCTAGTGTGATGATCTGCTCTACGTGTGAAATAATCTACGTGTGAAATAAAGATTCTATTGTTGGCGGCTTGTGAAATTTGCTAAGTAAAACTTGTTCTCGTACTCTAACTCTGAGTTTCATGCTTCTTGCGAAGCAATCATCAGGCAACTGCCAGAAATAACGGTTACAATCAGAGAAATTTAAAATAAAGAACAATGCATACATTACATTACATACTAGGCGTGTCGCGTCACGCGGGGTCGTTATCGCTAATTACATAATGACATTTCTTAACAGAAATATCCTAACATGTCTACAACACGATGTCAGCTCATTTCTTTTGTTTAAACTTGCCATTTCTGGTTTACAAATAATGAAATATTTCTCCCACAAACACAAATTGCATCTCTTAGTAACATTGGAATAAGAACTAGCTTGTTTTATCTTGCGCCATTTGTTAACATACTTAGTGTTCTTATCTTTGAGACTCCATATATATTTACTAAGCTCGGTAGCATGTTTGTAACGCTCGTTACGGAATGAACATACATGGTTTCTATACCGCAATTTGAACGCAGTGTCACAAAGTCCGATGTATGTTTCCTTTGTGGTTTCTGTGGTGACCTCAGCCTGATAAATGACGTTTTCCACATTGCAGCTTCCATCCATGGGACACGTGTCAGGTTTCCGACAATTGCAGCTTCTCTCAGTTTGATTATTAGTTTTATTATATATATATATATATATATATATATATATATATATATATATATATATATATATATATATATATATATAGGAATAAGAGAAGGTTTAGGAATAAGAGAAAAAGTGGAATGAGGTTTTTCAAACAAACCATACAATAGGAATAGGTCCGAAATACATTATTACCGTATATTCCAAGAATTCCTGTTAAGTAATGGTCCCAAAATGCGCCCTTCACCACGCACATTGGTTTCAACATAACTTGTAATAGACATGTATAACCTTACCGAGATCCAGGCGACACGTCGTGCCATCGGATGTTAAACTTCTTTTACTTTCTTTTATACACTTTGCTTGGTTGCAAAAAACTTGTCCAATTAATAAGAAGGAAACTATATGTACTGTTTTCAATTTCAGTCGTGTCTAGAGTGCATTTTAATTGTGCCTAAAGCCACAGAAAATATACGACATGTCTCTGTTATCCTGACACCATTTCCACTTGTGAAACTAAAAACTGAGTGAAACTGTTTTTATTAATTCTTCAAAATCATGTCAAATTGACAAACGTATATTTTCGTTGTGTTTGTCAAATGCCTTTCTAAAATAACATTAACCAGACCAAGAGTAAGAATCAACCGTGTGTTTTTGTTGTGTTTTTGTTGTGGGTTTGTCGCGAGCGGTTTGAACTAGTTTTTCTGAGAGAATACGAGATGCCACGACAATCAGTTTTATAGGCAATTGGTAATGGGTGAGTTAAATCACAGGTAACCCAGGCTCCGTATTTGCTACAATAGAGGTTTTATTGTGGAAAACACAGGGCACATATGGGGCGAAGTTCATGTCTGGAAATTTGCAAGAGATAGGCAATAAAAATTGATGTCCCTGACGAGCCTGGTGTGTTTATTTACCGACTGGATTCGATTTTCGTGAAAAAAGTCGGCAAGAGTGTGGTCGATTGGAGCTAAGACGGCGGCAAGCTTCCAACCTTCTATTATATTTAGTGTGGAGGGTGCTGTGGTGTCGAGCCAACTGCAAGTAAACACAACGCCATGCTTGTGTTCCAGTGTTTTTACTAGCTCACGTGTTTCTTAATACATGCGCATAATTATGACTGATTAACGACATTACATCCCTCCCCTTCTTGGGATGGAAACAAGCTTACTTCAACACTCAACAGTGTAGCATGCTTAACAAAACAAAAACATGTTCGGCTGAAAAACAGTTCCTTGAATATCAACACTTAGAAATCTATTTAGGGCGAATAAACTAGTTTTCTTTAAACTGTTTCAAGTAGAATGTTTGCACATAATCAGAGAATCTGACGGGAGGTCTGATCTGCCTTTGCGAACGCCTCAAAGGAATGTTCTCTCTAGCTTCTGCTGGTTTTGGTTGCTCCACAGGTGTATCTGAAACACCTTTTCTTCCAGATTCGTGTTGACCATTCATGAGATGTTTAGGCACAACTTTAAACTGTGATGAATTTCTTGTGATAGTCTGAGATCCATTTCGCACTGTAACCATTGAACCTTTCTACTCTTCCACAACAAAAGGTTTTGGATTGTACGGTGTGCTCAGTTTATTCTGTTTGGGTTGTCTCATAAGCACAATGTTTCCTGGAGTGATTTGTGTCTCTTAGGCGCTTGTCTTGTGGTCAGCGTAAATCTTCATCTTCTGTTTCTGTAACGCATCTCTTTCAGAGAGGTTTGCTGATGAATCTTGTCTGAATTGGATGAGTTCGGGGATTGTGGTCTTCAGTTTTCGTTTGTTCAAAGCTGCGCTTGGTGACACGTTGGTGGTGGAATGAGGTGTGGCACGGTACTGACGTAAGAACTTGTATAGCTCTTGTTTCCAATTTTTGCCTTCCAAATGGGCTATGCGAATGTTTTTTTCAAGAGTCTGGACTAAACGTTCTGCTTCACCATTGGCTTTGGGCCAGTAGGGTGTGATCCTTCTGTGCTTGAATCCTAACAAGTCAGCAAAGTTTTTAAACTCTGACCCGTTAAATGGAGGACCATTGTCACTCTTGAGAACGTCGGGTATGCCTTGTCTTGCAAATATGGCATCTAACTTAGGGATCAGAGCTCTGGCTGAAACTGAAGTGAGCATTTCTACTTCAGGAAAACGACTGAATTCGTCAGTTACCACCATCATGTAATCACCCGATGGAAATGGTCCGGCAAAGTCAACTGCAACTTCGCTCCACGGTGCAGTGGGAAGTGGAGTCATTCGCAGAGGTTCTGGCGGTGGTGACTTCACTGTGGAGGCTTGACACGAGACACAGTTCTTCACTTTCTCCTCCACAAGGTTATCAATTCCTGGGAACCACACTTTGTCTCTGATAAGTTGTTTGGTTTTCACAATCCCTTGGTGACCTTGATGCGCTAGATCAACTGCTTTATTTCTGACGGAGGTGGGTATAATGATCTTGTTTGCTCTCAAAACCAAGCCATTGAACACTAAGATTTCTTCTTTCAGTTGCTTGTACTGCTGAACATCTGGGCTACTCCACTGATCAGTTTTCTGCATCTCTTCCAGGTCGGTAAACAAGTTTACAGTCGTAGGGCATCAAGCGAAGTTTCCACCTTTGAATCCCGTGCTGAGGCTTGCTTGTGGTTACTAAAGATACCAATGAGTTGGCTTGTGATCAGTGATGACTGAAAACTGAGCTCCATAGACGTAGAGATGAAAATGTTCTACACCCCACACTACAGCAAGCATTTCTCGCTCTGTTTGAGAATAACGGCTCTCAATATCACTCAAGGCTCGACTTCCATAACTGAGAACTTTGCCTTCTTGCAACAACAAACCACCAAGGCCAACTGGGCTTGCATCAACAATAATTTCGGTCTTCTTCTTTGGGTCAAAATAGGACGTCACTTGGTCTCCGACTAAAAGTTCTTTCAACTCTTCTAGTGCTCTCTGCTCTTCCTGTTCCCATTTCCAGGGTGTGTCTTGTCTCGTCAGTAGACGAAGTGGGGCTGTGATCGTGGCATAGTTCAGAATGAAACGTGATACATACTGTGTCATGCCAAGCAAAGACTTGACTTCACTGGGATTCTTCGGAGGACTTGCTGTTTGGATTGCTTCGACCTTCAAAGGATCTGGTCTGATGCCACTGGAGCTGAATACGTGCCCATAAAACTTGATTTCGGTTTTGGAGAACTCACACTTGTCTTCGTTGAGACGGAGGTTGTTTTCTTGGAGTCGTTGAGGAACACCACGAAGGTTCATGTCATGCTCTTCTTGGCTTTTCCCGAACACAATAATGTCATCGGAAATGTTCTTACATCCCTGTAAGCCGGTAAGGAGCTCTCTGCTTTCTTCTTGGAAAATTTCGGATTCTGCATTGATTCCGAATGGCAGTCGCTTGTATCGACGTAAGCCAATATGGGTGCTGAAAGTGGTGACATTGCGACTTTCCAGTGCAAGTTCAAGTTGGTGATACCCTGAAGACAGATCTAATGTGCTAAAATGGGTTGCTCCATTTAAATCAGCAATAAGGTCATCTATGGTTGGCATTAGGTGTTTTTCTCTCTTGATTGCTTTGTTTGCCTCACGCATATCAACACAGATTCGGACAGCTCCGGATTTCTTTGGCACAACGACAATGGGACTAATCCAAGGAGTGGGACCATCAACTTGTTCGATGATATCAAGCTCTTCTAGCCTTTCAAGCTCTTTCTCCACGGCATCTCGAACATGAAAAGGAATTCTACGGTGTGGTTGTTGTCTGGGGACCACTTCAGGATCGACATGTAACTGAACCATCTTGTTGGGTACCTTTCCTATACCTCCAAACAAAGACTTGAACTCTTCCTTGAGGGAATCAGGGCTGTTCTCTGTCTTCTCAGCTATGGTGGCAGTGTTAACAGACATCACAATCAAACCAAGCTTCTGTGCAGTGTTGTAGCTGAGGAGATTTCCAGTCGTACCCTTCACAACATGCAACTGAGTGGTAGTGGTGACGGTATTAGATTTTATAGATGCTGTGAAAGTTCCTAGCACAGGGAGAGGGTTTGCTGATCCATACGAATAAATCTTGTTCTGAGAAGGCTGTAACAGTTGGTTACTAGAATTGCTCATTCTTCGAAATGTTGATTCATCCAAAAGGTTGACAGGTGCACCTGTATCAATCATCATCTCCACAAAAGTTCCATTCATTTCTACTCGACACATTGGAGGCTTCTTGCTCTCTAGATAATTTACTCTGTATGCGTACTCGTATTCTTCATCGGACTGTTGGCGAGGGTTCACATACGCCACGGTTCACGATTTTGATCTGCAAACATGAGCAAAATGACCAACTTTACCACAAGCTCTGCATGATTTACCACGAGCTGGACATGGATTCCTATGATGAGCATAGCCACCACAATTACCGCATTTCTCGGGAGCTCTAGTGGGCTTGTTTGTGAAATGACAATTGCGTGACTGTAACTGGGTTGAACGTGACGGCAAGGAGTTTGTGCTTCGCGGCCGGGAACGACGATCGCTTCCCGTGCTCTTGATTCTGTGAACATCGGAGTCGGTTTTTTCCACTTGTGTGGCTCGTTTTTCGCTGAGTTCTAACGCTCGTCCCAACTTTAAGAGGTTTTCTAGCGAAAGGTTTTCCCGAAGCGCACGGCGTCGTAGAGAACTTGAAGTGCGCGTGAGAATTATGTGCTCCTTGATTTCTTTATTGATGTCGGAAAATTCACAGGTTTTCGCAAGCTGCCGCAGTCGAGTATGAAAGCTATCCAGCGACTCATCTTCGTTTTGTTTTGACTGTCGAAAATTGAAGACTTCATAGGCTATGTTCGTCTGTGGCGAGAAGTACTCGTTAAGTTTGGCGACCGCGGTGTCATAATCGTTTTCGTCTCCAGTGTCGGGCAAAGTGTCAAATATATCATCGACCGCTTGACCAGCGTAATGAAGTAAAAGCGCTCGCTTTCGTTTGGGAGGTGTGATATTCATTCCATTAGGCAGGCGCTCTAGTCTGCCAAGCCATTTTTTTCCATCGGGGACCTGCGTTGCCGTCTGCATGAACGTCAAAGGCTGGAAAACTTGGTAATGAAACCGCCATGAGGTTTGTAAACACGCCGCTAGCTGCTGCTTTGTCTTAAATATTCTGCGAAAACGCCGTCGGATCTCCACGACAATCGTTTGGGGGCTACTAATGCATAACCAAAATGGTTTAACTGTGAAAAGTGCTAAATCCTTGTCGCCAGATGTGGTGTCGAGCCAACTGCAAGTAAACACAACGCCATGCTTGTGTTCCAGTGTTTTTACTAGCTCACGTGTTTCTTAATACATGCGCATAATTATGACTGATTAACGACATTACAGGTGTGGTGGACTTTATTTTCCGCATTTCCTTGTGAGTGTTAAGGACAACCACAACTACACATATGGTAAGTGACATCAATTTTTATCTCCTATCTATTGCAAATTTCCAGACTTGAACTTCACCCCATATGTGCCCTGTGTTTTTCCATGTAAAACCTGCGAGGATCATTTCTTCATTTCATTTAAAACCTCTATTGTAGCAAATACAGAGCCTGGGTTACCTGTGGTTAAATCAACAAAATATGCCTATGAGCAGAGCAAGAAAAAAGAGCGATGTTAGAAATAAATAAAAAAAGAAAAAAAAACGTTGATCCCGTTTGTTTGTTTGTTTGTTTGGGGAGCAGGGATGGCGTAGTGGTGAAAGCACTCGCCTCCCACCAATGTGGCCCGGGTTCGATTCCCGGACTCGACGTCATATGTGGGCTGAGTTTGTTGTTGGTTCTCTTCTCTGCTCCGAGAGGTTTTTCTCCGGGTACTCCGGTTTTCCCCTCTCCACAAAAACCAACATTTCCAAATTCCAATTTCATCTGCTTGTAAAGCGCATTTGATCATAGCGGAGCTCCAGCGGCCCGAAGGGCCGCGAGCGGAGCACCATACCTATAGAAACCCGTCAACTGCTTTTCTCATGGTAAAAATGGCTAGCGGTATTGCTCGTGGGCGCGCACGACGACGACGACGACGACGACGACGACGGTGGTGTTGCCCAATAACTAATAATATCCTAATAATAATCATAATAATCCAACATGGCGGCCATACTCCACCTGGCCCAGCAGCTAACCAGCTAGTTTACAGTTTACACCCAGCGTCTTTGATACTAGACATCCAGCATATAGCCAATTGACACCTGTCAAAACAAGGTATCCGCTGACCAGTGTCACGTGACCATATCGCGGGCTCAAGTTAAGACCTCATCGAGGTCAGCTGTTTTTTTTGAAGTTGACCGCTGACCAGGTACTTGCTTTCGATTTGATCGCAGGCTCAAGCCAGGTGTGGGACACCCAAACCAAATCGAGGCTTAATTTTTCGCGCGCTTTCTGCGGCTCGTAATTTCACATTCACTTGGTTTCTTCATTTTGAGCAAAACAACTTCATCGTCTTCGATCGAAGTTTGTCTTTAAATTCGCGTAAAAAGCATAAAAATCAAGAACTTGTCAGATACTCCGGAACGTGAATTTTCAAGTGATGAAGGGAAGAGCGATTTTTCTCAAGAAAATCTTCAAACTTGGATCGATTGTGCGGTTGAAAACAGTATAATTCAACGCTTCAAGGGCTTTCACTTTACCGCGGCATCTTGCATCTCACTAAGAAAGGTCACTTAACAGTTCACCTGTGTTAATGGGAGGAACGAGTAGCTCAAACTCTGTGGAAAAAGCTCTTTCTTTGGAGAAACCGTTTGCTATTTTTGCGGATGCTTGTTTTTACTTTACTGAAGCTTACGTATTTTCAAGTGGTAGAAACCTCTACAACACAGCGCAGGACAGTGAGGTGAATTCAATAAATAGAAGCTTAACATTTGGTTTAATCGTTGTTACTTTTGTTCAGGAATGAAACTTGTATTTTTCTCTCGAATGGATATAAGTAACAATCATCTGTACTCGTTTTGGACGCAACGAAGTAGTTGAATTGTTTGTTTTTTTGTTACGTTGTTTTCTTTGCAAGCTAACGAGTGTTTTCACTCGGCTTCAGGCTGACTGTTTTTCGACCTTGGTACCTCAACAGCGTTAAGAAACTTTTGCCCTTATCTTAATAACACGTAATCGCAATGAGTCCTCGTAAAATTAAGCATTAAAGCTCGAATAAAAAAAAAGCCGATCAAATGCATGTGCATGTGCATGTGCAAGTCTCAAAATCTGACATAAAGTTGTCAAAATTTGAAAAACGTTATAGAGATCTTCGTCGAAAGCGGCCTGTAAACAACAATATTAAGTTTCGCCGTCTATAAACATGTCGTCTTAATTTGTTTGAACCGGTAAGAATCAGCGTTTGGATGTAAAAAACACCGAAATGGGTTGACTGGCTGGGCTGGCTTTGATAAATTTTATATTGGACGGGTCTGCGAGAGAAATGCTGGTGTGGTTTGGCAAGCGCTTTCTTCGTTAACTGGATGACGCTTTGCCACTGAGAATGATTAATTGAAGAAGGTTCTTCGGAAGTCGACATGGAAGTACCAGTAAAACTATAAAAGCTCTTTAGCCATTTGTGACAGCCAAGGAAAGATTTTGTGGGAAATGGCGCTATTATTCAGCCCTGTCGCGTTGCGAGTGATTGCTGCCTCAGCGATTTCTGTTGACTGCTCTAAACGATCAGGTGTGGACCTCTTTTTTGTCTTTTCTACGGACATTTATGTCGAAATTGCTAAGCAATTTTTGTTACTTGTCTAATTTCTCCACCCTCTCCAAGAATCTTCGAAGAAATATTATTCGTATTGTGCTTTGTTTTCTTGTAATACTTGTGTTTGTTGTTCTGTTGTTTCTGAACCGCGGTCAATTCCTGTTGATTGGTCTTAACGATCAGTTTTTACCCTTTATTGTCTTTTCTAGGGGCATTTATGTCAAAATAAATACCGATTTTTCTAGACTAATCAGTACAAGCTATTATTATTACAAGCTAGTCTTGTTTAATTTCTCCACCTTCTCCTTCTTCCAGCAAAACACTCGCATCGTACTTTGTTCGCTTGTAGTGTTTTTTTCTTAATCCGCTTTGAATTCCGTTACGCTTTCATCTGAAAGTAGTTAGGACTCACGAATGTCTGTATTTTTTTTGCAAACGTTTGCTATCGAAAACTCTCCGTTTTCCCTGCTGCTGCTCAATTGTTTTGGACACAAAATAAACTGGCCCAAATAAAGCCATGCGAAGTTGCTCGGTGAGAGTGTGAAACTCCGATTCTAGGCTTGGCCTGGCTAAATATATATATGGCCTTCAGCTTTTCTTTTTATAATCGCTACATACCAGACTGGAATGGTGTGCCATCGAACATCATGCATGCACCTTCTATAAGCAGTTTTAAGTCCTATCTATTACATTATTTGTGTCAATTTGAAATCAGATGTAGCTTGTGAGTGACAAGTATGTAATTTAATTAGGTTAGCTTTGGATTGTATTTCAATTTTACTTCTTTATTTTTAGTGTCAATCTCAAAGCAGGGGTGACTTGTAAGAGACAAGTATTCGATTTAATTTGATTAGGTTAGCTTTGGGCCACGTTTAAATTTCACCTCTAAGTTTTTAGAATGTGTAATACAGTAATAGCCCACGTATAAGAACCAGAATTTTCTAATTTAGCCTAAATAGATTCTTATATAAATGGTACTGAAAGCAAATTTAGGCTACCAAGGTTCTTAAAATAGGTTCTTAAATTTTCATATGAATTTTATCTGAATATACTATATATATGATAAATATCATCTCATAATACAGTATAAATCATTTATTTGTACCATAGAGAAATGCCTATAGGCAGTTCACTGCAGGTACAGTATATGTCCTTAACAAAACATAACAAAGAAACTCATTCAGCAGTTTCTACCTTTACACTTTTACAGCAACCCCAATGATAAGAACCTAACTTAAAATTTTAGCATTAATAGGTTCTTATGTGGAGGGGGCTTAAAATGAAAATTTTGCCTAACAGGTTCTTAAAACCTAGGTTCTTATACGTGGGCTATTACTGTATTAGGTAATATTCTTTGTATGGGAATTTACTTTCTCCCAATTATTCTCCAGTCGTGCACTTTTTTTTGTATAAACTTAGATGTATTCGCATGGCAAAGTATTACTAAACTTAAAGTAAGCTCTTTCTCATTAATGTACACATCCTTTGGACTTCCTTCTCCTGCATGCAGTCTCTCAATCGTGTGGTATGTTTGGATGACATTTGACACTAATGTGTAATGGGATTTTTGATGTTTGATGAAGTATGTTGTGCAATTTCAAATGTACATGGAGAAATGTGAGACTACTCCTTACCTTTCTTGCAAAATAGAAAATCAAGTTAAGATTGCTAACACGGATTTCCAGCACTTTTGCTTTGGTGAATCATTACCTTAAATCCTCATACTACATTGTTAATTACCTTGATAGTGATATCAACCAAATGCCCAATATTTTATTATCAAGTTGCTTAGTATTGCACTTGGCTGGCCAGAAAAGCAGCTGGATTTCTTTTTGAAAACACCGTAGGTGCATTGATTGATGAGCTTAATGTCAGCAAGCAGTTTTTGCGATAGTAAGGTCAAGAAGTAACTGATCAAGAGAAATATCTTGGCCTTAATGCATATCATCTAAATATTTTTATTGATTTCCATGTATCTTTCTTTCATAATTTTTTTGATGCATACATATATTCCAGAGGATACACAATTTCTGATTTCCAACTGTCTCATGGGAGGCTTTGGATAACTGAAATTGCATTCATTATGAAGTGATGATCTGAATCACTATATGTCTGATGTCGGATACTGATTCAAAATAGCATTCACCAGGCTTCTCCACCAATTTCTAGTGGCTCTAAGCCATAACTAAGTAGCCTACAGTTGAACGGGGAAACAGACCTGTCCTTAGGTATTGCTCTAAGATGTTAAGAAATGTTTTGTTTTAAAAATTTATAGATGCAAACTAGCGTTGCAGGTTCTTTTTTACACAAAGTATTAAAGATTATTTTTTTTAAAAAACCTACCTCAATATATATTTTGCTTTTTAACATCTCCAAACTCAATTTGCAAAGGAATTTGTATTACCTTACTGAATAGAACGCTTGTTTTTAGGAGGGTTGGGGGTCCAAATCCATAAAAGGGGGTTCATATCTGCTAGCAGGTCTGGACAAGGGGGTCCAAATCTGATCCTCAAGAAGATCTGGACTGGAGGGTGCAAATCTGCGGGGGGTCCAAATCCACTGTGATACTGGCTCAGATCACCTTTCCATACTATTTTTTACAGCCTTGGGTCTGTAGCTTGAGTGAGGTCAGATGGGTGATATGACAAGCACACTATATGTAAATGCCAGTAGAAAAAGAATGCTTTTGGAGCTCCGCTTTTAGGCTTGGCTAAATATATATATTATACATATGGAAAATGCGCTATATAAGTTCTAAATTATTATTTATATTAGTTTTGTTTTTTTTTTTTTCGCGTGGAAAGGAGGGGGCAAAATATTGCCTGCCACTACTGTATATTTTTAAGGTTAAATGATGAAAAGTAGCCGCTGTTTCTTGTTTGAGCAATCTGACGGTTACCTGAGGTTATCTGAGGTTATCTGAGGCACGCAAATTTTAAATGTGGACTAGATAAAGTACCTAACGCCTGGGAAGTATATCCAGACGTTACAGGCGTCATAAATTGACAGGATGTCCAATGGATATTATCCGACTTCCGATAGTCGCTTGCATTGTGTTTAATTATTTTTAATTAATTATTGTGTTTAATTATTGAGCATGAGTTGTTTCCTTGTACATCAGCTCCATTGTGAAAACATTGTGGTTCTCTTGCACATGCCTTCATTCGTTTTTCGTGTCTCGATGATGCAATCCTTCCAGTAAGCTTCTTTTCTTTTGTTGTACTGCCTTTTTATCTCTCACAGTGCTTCAGTGCATCCTGCCTGTGTTCCAAAAGCAGAACATCCCGGGACACATCCCACCTATTGGATTTTTGGAAATATATTTTCTTGGTGTCATCAATATTTTTCTCAATGCCTTGACCGGTAAACTGTCTGAAGCTCTTGTGATTTTTTACAAACATTGGTACATGATATACCAATGCATGCATGTATTGAGTTACTCACTTTTTTTCATCGCCTTTTCTAACACCCCCAAGTGAGCAAAACAAATTTACAAAGTCTTTGGATTTCTGGAAAATGGCAAGGTAAAAGTCACTGTCATTTGATTCGGAGTTGATTAAATTGTACAGTGAATAAAAATCTTTCCACAGTCTTTCCACTTTTGCTTTTGTTTCTGGGAACAGGATGTCTAGTGCTTCAAGTTTTTCTGGCAAGAGTTTCATCAGTTTTTTCTTGTCAGACCCAATAAGGCTAGTGCAGTCATATGTCCCACTGCCCTTACCATCAGCGTTTTTTTCTCCCAAATAGAAAAGGTAATGCCAAGTTCATTGATTGTTTGTATTAGAATACTCAGGTTTGCACCCTTTCCTTACTCTGAGACTTGTTGAAATCTTGTTTACTGTCGTTCTCCATCACCTCTGAGATTAAACTTTCAGTCAGTTTGTCAGTTATTGTCAGCATTAAATGCAGTTCATCAAGAATGATGTGGTCAAGCTCAATGGTAAATAATGGTGTTTTGACACATGAAAATTTCTTTGAAGAGGAACTTAACTCTTTAATTTCTTGAAGTGAAGTGAAGCTTGTGTACCTTACACCAGAGGCATGCATAGTCTGAGGTAGCTCCAGACATACTCATAGCCATCAGCAAGAACTTGTAGTCTCCACGGAGAAATAATTCAACAGCTATTTCTTCGTCATTAACCTTGATCTTCTTATCTTTATTCACAGATTTTATGTCACCAATAATTTCTGAAAATAATGTCTCAATTGTTTCATATTTTTCAGGGCCATTCACTATACCAATGTCCTGTTTCCGTTTGATTACATTACTAAATCCCCTGTTTGCAGTAGTGAGAAAGACATTATCATGAAATTTGCTGACCTTGACATCTTCGCACCATCACAACTGATCTTAACATTTATTGGCTCATCAACACTGTGGTTTGGATTTGAATCCAGAAATTGCTTGATGTGATCCTCTAGAGTTTCAGAAAATGTGCACCAGGGTATTGACCTGGTGTTCTTTCAATGTGACAAAGTTAATTCAGTTCATTCCTCCTCTGTTTTATCAAATAAGACCTTGGTAAGCCATCAGATAGAAGAGACAATTCATGGTAGAGTTCATCACTTGCACAAAATCTGTCCAGTAAAAATAGAAGAGTTTCTAAGTTTTAACTGGTCAGCATCATTTCCTGATGATTGCTCAAATTACATGGTATGGACCTCATTACTGGCTGCTTCCTGAACCTTGAGAAAAGACAACTTGAGTCCATGTGACTCAAGAAACAAGAGGGCAATTTCTGATTTTTCTTTCAGCTCCTTCAGTCTTCTTGATTGCTGTCTTCTCCCTAATTTGTCTATAGTTTTCCCTTGGCAAAGAAAATCATTTTTTTCTCTAAATTTTGTATATACTCAGATAGTTCTTTGTTGTTTTCTTCAATATCTCGGAATTTTTCTCTGCTGTTTGAACAGTTTTTCCCATTTCATTTTCTTTTCTTCTTAATGCTTCCATCGTTTCCCTTGCCAAGCTTTCTTTCTCCTTCTCAAGATTCTTGTACCTCGATTTCCGTTCTTTTCCATTCTTTCTGCAGCAGAGAGATTCTCTTTATTTCATCAGGCACCACATGCTCACTTTCATAAATACTAAGGGTTAGCCCTTTCCTGCTGGCCTCTCCTTTCTTCCTACCACTAACTTTCTTTCCAGTGTATTTGTTTACAACTGCACCAGCTTCACGTCTCAATCTTCCTTGGATTCTTGATCCGTTTTCCTTACTTGAGTTAAACCATCGACCAGGAATCAAAAAATTAAGAAGGTCAATCTAGTTTAACTTATTTCCTCTCTCGTCTTTGATTCCAACAAGCTCATGCCATTTCATGAGAATTGGATATGGGATGTATATTGACAGAGCTATTTCAGATTCTAGACTGCGCTGCTGATTTATATAAGACAGAGGGGATTCAGTGACTTTAACCTTAAAGCCAAGGATTTCCTTTTCGAAATGAAGCAGAAAATCAGACATTTTAGCTAAGCTGACATAAACATGGCAGCTTTTTGTGCGAAGAAAGCTATGGAAAGTGGTTGGTCTTCGCGTTTTTACTCATCCTGCAGGACATTCGCGCGCCCAGATGAAGGCTCACACGAAAGCTTCCTTTTCGGTGCCGATGGGCGGCCTTCTGTTTTATCGTGGAAGGTTTTATTTAACGTATTTAGAATGATCGTAATTTGAAAAAAATTTTGAGGGGTCGGTACCGATGAAAGCATTAAAGACACGGACAGCTCAAAGCTTGGAAGTCAAGGTAAGAGAAGGTATTTTGATCAAATTACAAAGCAAGGACCAGCATAAATCCTTGTTATTTTGTCGCTATTTGGTGGCTCGAAGAATGAACGAAATGGTAAAAAAAAAACGTTCGCTTCGTAGTGCAGTTGCATATTATTTATCAGCGAAAGGTCGGCACATAGAATTTAATTTATTTGAACTGCCAAAAGTTGAGATTTTATTTTAGATCCCATACATTTCTCTACAACGTCGGGAAGCCATTTTTGCTGTTTCATTCGATTGACGTGCGGTATTCTTGACGCAATATGACTCGGATTTCTGGTAATGCATTGCAAAATAAGGAACGTAAGCAACTAGGAACAAAGATTCCTTTTTAGCTCTAAATGAACACTTTGTTCCTATTTTTCACAACAACTTGTACGTTTTTATATTAAAAGGACCACTAAAAATAGGAATAATCGTCCCATAATGGGAACGTTCCCAAAGTGAAAACGGGAACAGTGCCAAAAAAATAAAACTAAATTTAAAAGCTAGTTAAGGGATGAAGAAAACATGCCAAAGCATCTCATGAATCTCTATGCCGAATACATACAACAGCCAAAATTGAGTTGATTTATCCTGCTAAAACATGTTGAATGTGGAGGTAAAAAGTTTTGGGAAACATAGAAGACACTTTTCTTGAGAGACAAAAAAAAAGAAGTTTATTGTCTTTTATCAGCTAAATAAAGAAAGAATAAAATATATAGTGATTTGAAAAAAAGTCAGTCATCCTCTTGAACATTGTGTTGAGAATTTTCTCTCTACTGCAAAAACGATAGAATTTCCATAACGATATATATTTTCTCAAGCTAACATTGTTTAAAGTCTAAATTGCAAGGCTAAATTGCAAATGTCGTAAAACAATTGCAAAGAATTCTTACTTTTTAATGAATGTGCTCTCTTTGATATATTTTGCCGTTTAATCGTAAATTGAACAAATCTTGCTCCTTCTCCTCCTCCTCCTAAAAAATTCTATTGTTTTCCCTCCTCCTCCTCCTCCTCCCCCTCCTCATTTATATTGTTTTCCCTCTTCCTGCTCCTCCTCCTCAATTCGGTTGTTTTCCCTCCTCCCCCTCCACCCATAACATAACATAACATAACATAACATAAAACCTTTATTTAAACACGATAACATTTAAAGCTTACAAGCTTGTGGGGTTGTATATGCTAACTACGTCACAATGAAATATATACGTGTAAAATGTTCGATAAAAACTAAAATATCAACAGTAATTAATTTAAATACGAAATATATACCTCCCTCCTCAATTCTACTGTTTCCCCTCCTCCTCCTCCTTCCCCTCCTCAATTCTATTGTTTTCCCTCCTCCTCCCCCTCCTCAATTCTATTGTTTTCCCTCCTCTTCAATTATATTTTTTTCTTTCCTCTCCCTCCTCCTCCTTCTCTTCACCACGTTCTCCTCGATTCTATTGTTTTCCCTCCTCCTCCTCAATTATATTGTTCCCCCCTTTTCCTCCTCCAATCTATTGTTCTCTCTCCTTCTCTACACCCTCATTTCTATTGTCCTCCTCCACCTCCTCCTTCTGCTTCTTTTTATTTCTATTGTAAAACTGAACAAGTATATCTTTTTTAGAGTCGATACATTGTTTTTACCATTAGCTGTCTGTGGCGCTAAAAAACTTCCTAAACTAGGTGAGTGGATTACGTGAGACAAGCTATTCGCAGCCTAATCCGGTAATTTTATTGACATAAATGTCCCCTTAATATCTGTCATGGTTAAGTGCCTGGTTCGCTTTTTCCTCCATGGCCACCTTGTATGGCCGTCTGTAATCAAATGTTCTTTATGCCCACATTCTCAACATTGTTTTTACTCTTCTCTCTCAAAGTTTGCAAACTTATGATTTGTTTTATCCCATAGGATAGAGTTTATGTTATGCGTACTTGACTTAACAAAACATCTGATGTTTCTAGTGCTTATGGCTGACCTTTCACTTTACACTGAAGTAGTCCTATTTAGAAGCCTACGTTATGAGTTTTTTTGGCTTTCATAAAGTTGGGTGTCTGCAGTGTCTTAAGCTCGATTTTCTTTTATTTTGCACACCAAAGTCCTTGTCCTGAGAATTCCTATTGAGCGGGATGCGTTGCTTTATCTTGGGTCCTCTTTTATTTTCCTGAATTTTAGAATGAACCTATATTCTCAGTGCTTCGCCTCACGTACTACTATTTTTTCTTCTCTCGGCTGTCGACGAAAATTTCGCGTTTAAGGGAGGCTAGCAGCGCAACAGATGCTACGGTTTGCCTCCTGAACATCTCAAGGTACGGTTTAAAGTATACAAGATTTTAATAGGTACATGTACTGTACGTCAGTGACTGCAGACCCTCTCACCCTCCCTACAAAGCTTACGCAGCTTGTCACTGACTGTACCTTGCCATTCACCCTATATGTGCGATAAAAAAAAAAACGCTGTATGCCTTGAAACAGTTTAAGGCAATCTTGTAGCCTGTCGTCATGGCTCCTCTTCATGCCACGTCATGATCAGAATTTTGTGGTGTAAGTGTAGTGTTAGATCATCTGGTCTAGGCACGGTTGTAATAGTATACTATACACATCAATCTCATAAAGCGCTATTGTAAATAGCGCCATGCATCTCCGTTCCTCCTAGTTCGCGTAAAAATCATATGACTATTGTCAGCCGCCGTGGCTGCAAGAGGTCTCTGTTCCGTGTCTGCTGCCAAACACCGCCATGTTCCCTTACCTATCCCCCTCCCACCCCACCTCTCCTTGTTTTAACCGAGACGTTTGCAATTCAAACCTATTCATCACTGGCAGCACATCTCAGTTTGTTCAATGTTGCGAGCGCGAAGGACGCATAACAAAACTATGGAGAGAACCAACTCAGTTAATGTAATAACAACGGATCAACATTCTTCGCACAAGAAGCAGCAAAAACGGCTTTCAATCCAAAATTACTCTTCAGATTTAAAAACTGCGCACTTAAGGACGTTGTCTCGTAATACAGTGGTAATTGTGCGCAGTTCATGACTATATGCAAATAGCAGATCTTAGCGAGGGCTGTTGCAATCTAAAATAATTTGAGGGTAACCACCTATTATTCAAATATCATGTAACAGTAAATTCGCATTCTTCATTTGATTTCAATCCTGCAGTTCATATATGATTCATTTCATATATCATTCACACTCATTTCTTTCACGGGAACATATATACCCACAATTGACCTGCTCCCAACGTCAGTGGCTTCATAGCTCAGTTGGTTAGAGCATCGCACCGGTAATCGCGAGGTCACGGGTTCAAACCCCGTTGAAGTCCTGAATTTTTTTTTTCAGGCTTCTTTTCGCAATTGCATAAATTGCGTTCACAACTGCGAGGATCATTCTTCATTTGATTTCATTTCCGCAGTTCATATATGATTCATTTCATATATCATTCACAAACTCAAAAGCGTCAACATGACACCCAGTAAGTACTGTTAATAAGCGCGCTATTGTAGGGAAAAAAATAAAGAAAAAATAGAGTTCAGTTCCCAGAGGTTTCGTTTGGGACAACAAGGCTGTCGTTACTTTGTTTTGTGACACCAACATGGCCACCGCCTCTTTGCTTTCGAACATCAACATGGCCGCCGTTTCTTTGTTTTCGGACATCAACATGGCCGCCGTGACGTCATGTGAAAAACCTCTATTACATTACGTGATATAGCCTTTCAAGTCCAAGCTTCTACATAAGGAGGACGAACCACAACTCCCATAATGCATCGCTTCGAACTATATTATCAAATTGTCGAGGACACGTGATCACTTCATTTGAAATGGACGCGATGGAGGAACAAGCGTGGCAAGCGCCAATGTTTCGGAAATCAAACATTTTATCTGTATTGCTTGGACACCGAGTATATTTCCGAGCTCACAGTGCCTAGTTTACCTTTCCTTGAGCTGAGATGTTTGTTTGGACACATGAGTTTTCCTGCATCTCTTTCGTAGCGCCGAATGGTCGTCTTCCCGCACACAAAGCGTTTGCTTGACAAAGTGATGTAGTTTGCTTAGTGATGTGATGTAGTTTCGCCTTGCGTTATCAAGGTTACATCAAGTGTGGAATTTCAGGTAGGAAGCAGGGGCAGTCATAACAATTGTTGTCTGTTTAATACAGTCGTTAAAATATAGCGTTACATGACCGATTGTTGTGATTGCAGATCCAGGTCGAAGACGATGAAGAAATTATGCTCGTTTGGGATTTCGATGTAGCTGATGTCTTTTTATCGCTGACTGCCTCTCAGTGTTAAGTTCAAGCCAAGATTCCTTCTCACTCTGATATTTCCATAATAATCAATTCTGTTATATAGTGTTTTGTTTGTGATATCCAGCTGACTTTTTCCCTAGCTTTGTGTTTCGTCAAGAATAATTATTCAGAGACCACAAAGGGGGAGGGTTTGGTAGAGCTAAAGCCCTATCACTTTTTTTACTTGTATTGATTTTATAGGGCTCCAGATGACATGGAGAATAATTATATGAATTTTACCACTTGAACTTGGCCACATGTTGCAGCCATACCACTTTAAAATAGTCTCTGTGGTCCATTTTGTTCTTAACACCATGATCACATATTTGCAACAAAAATTAACTACTTTTCAATTGCATTTCTTGTATTTGGTATAAATTACATTTTGGAACACAGGCTTACGAAAGAAAAGAAAAAATTAATCAGTTTTTTGTTTTTAATTTGAACAAAAGACAACAGAAGTTGTCAAACATTTATTTTGGTCCATGTTTTCAAGAAGACTAAGCTAGATACAATGACAAAAAATACAAGGCCAAAGCAAGTTGTAAACAAAAAAGAATCAAACTCCTTGACTTTGAATTAAAAACTAAAACAATGTACTCACTCTGCCTGAATGTGGTACTCATCCTACCAAGGAAAGGCCACACATGTGCTGTGTGTGCATCTTGATAATTGGCCTGTTTGGTAATTACACTCTACACTGTACAGTATTTTGGAAAAATCAAAAAAGCAGAATGCCATGTTTTTGAGCACTCTTTTAATTGCAAATTATAATGGCTGAAATATCTTTCCAACATGTAGAAAACATACATGTAGTATAGTGCTTGTTTGCATATACATGTAACATCATGGCGACCATGTTGGTTGACAAGAATAATAGGCTCTCTGCAGGGACCTAAACTTTATTTTTTTGTAAATTATGCCAAAAAAGGTATTGTCAACCAACATGGCTGCCTTGTCACATGGGTGAAAACCAAGAATATCTAAACAAAAACCATCCACATCAAAATGCTGTAGCAGTTGGCTTTCAAACAAAATACTTTTTTCTATTAACTTGAAGACATCCTTGATTTGCTTTGACAAAGGGCCACGCTTGAAATATTAGCTTTTAAATCACTACACAGAGACCAATTTACTTCATCAAGCCATCTGACAAACTCGAAACTGTTATAATAATGTACTTGCACTTGGTGCAAATAGTGGTGGCATGTGTATTAAAAGTCGTTTTGGTAAATGAGAATTTCAAAGCATTGACTACATTGAATTACCCCTAGATAAAAAAATAAATAATAATAATAATAAAAGTAATGGTAATAGGACTGAGTGGCGAACACTTCAGGGAAGTACCAGTAATCAGGTGAGTGATTTTAAATTTGGCTGAGCGTGTAGCAGGAAGCTGATTTGAAATTATGAGCACCCCTGAATTGTATGGCACGAGGTCCAATTACCAATTAATTGTGTCAATAACAAAATGCAAGAAATTCAGGATTTAAAGATGAGCATATATGTTGTAGTTAAATTTATCCTTGGTTCAATCTTAAGTTCCTTATTTGTTCTTTTTTATGTTATGTAGGAAAATGTGGAGAAAAATATAAATTGAACCACAACATAAATGCTTCTTGTTTTCAATCTGGACCTGTCAACCTCCTCACTAAAGATATTCTCCTTGATTTTGATTGGCTAGCATCAGACTGTCTGATTTGGCCTGTCTGATTGCAAGTGTTTGTAATCGGACAGCTCAAATCAGACAGTTTGGACCTGAAACAGTCAATTTTCCCAACAAACCATAATAACAATAAACTTTATTTACTACTGAGAACCATGAGTACAAAATGTTCTATTATCCTCAGAGCATCAATATTTTCATGTTCATCAAAGAACCTCGATAACAATTATTGTTCCACATTTACACTGGATTCTAACAAGGCCAAGCTCTCCAAAATTAAATAAGTTAGTTGTTTCTCAGTTAAACAATGCAGTTTTCCAGTCAGTGAAGCTGCATCACCGCTTGTTCCAGGTTGGGTGACAGGAGAACCATCAATATGACATATCAGATATAGCAAGTGCATCTTCAGCCTCGTCAATCGATTTATATCTCTGTTTTAAGTTAATCATCACATGGCTCCGAACAATGGGTTCTGGAAAAAAAAAAGTTAAGTGACTGCACTTTACAGTGAAGGTCTAATTACAGCATTTGGAAAATATATGACTGTCCCTGTCATCATGAAAATAGAAAACTCTTGAAAGTCAGCTTGTTGATATGCTCATAACTAACACTGCAGAACATTCAGCGAGCTGAATTTATAAAATAACAAACAGCAAAATATCTTGATCTGTTTGTGTAAAATATTCTCAGCTCCAACTCAAAGCCTGCGTTTTATAGATTTCCTTTTCAGTGAGGTCTAAAATAAACAATATGTGAGATTATTCATCTCATGCAAACATCTTACTGGTTCTCTTGTATGAAGTCCCCACAGTTTGCTAGATGAAATCAGCAGCCTTTATCCCAGTATTCATGCTGATCTCCAAATGTTGGTCATTCAGGTCATTCACCAGTCTTTAGCTTAAATTGTGTTCCAATTTTTATTTTCGTTTCGAAGTAGCACGTTTAGATAAAAAATCAAGAAAAAAATCTAAGACTCAAGTACCTTTTGCAAAGGGCTTCCTTTTCCTTGAAAAGCCAACGTTCTCCGGGTTCGCGTTGGTATTTCTTCGCTTTCGGTTCAAGCACAGGAAGAATTTACAAGGCTTTTCTCTTTTCGTTTGTTCGGGGTTCTGCCCTGGCAACATATGGACGTTTCTCTCGTTCATCCATGGCAGTAATAATCTAGAAAAATAACAGGAGAAAGTCAACTAAGATATAACCAAACAGCTGATAGGAATGTCTCGAAAACGACAAATGAAATGAAAAAACACATGGAAAATTAAAGCTTGTTGGCATGTTTTATCACACCTCGCGAGCACGTGTATGACGAAAAATACCAAACTTTGTGGCCACAAAAGACATTGAAATCGCGAGGTTCTTCGAGGTTCCAAAATCGAACCACCTTCCGATTTATCTTATTTTGCTATTCTGACTATCTACGGGCCAAAAGATTTCGAAAACAACGTTCACTTACCCTGATTGTTTGAGGTCATTCAGCCATCACGCCATTTGCAATTAAAATGAGGTCCGAAATATTGAACTGAAAGAAGGACAAAACCATTATTACCAGAGCTAGAAACACAACTCATAATAGCAAAATGCAATAAAAATACACATAAAAATAAAAAACTGACCTTAAAGTGCTTCGATCTCTGTAAATTCGGCGATCGAAAAACCTCACTATGAGCACTTCTTGAGGAATGCATCGATGAGACGTATCGAATTTTAAGCGCAAAGCATCGTGGGGGTCCTGATTCGTCCTCCTTACTTCTACATTAAGGTAGTCAGCTACGAAATGGCCGCATGACTAAATAAAACTGACCGGCAAGTGAGTGCCTTAGAATGCATTAAAGCGTCAAGCAATTCAAAAACCGCATGATCTGCCAGTGAATTCTGTGATGTATTTCCACCTCTTTTATACACTTACCCATGCCTCCTGTAATTTTGAGTTCTCTTAATTCTTTCCTCGCGCTCGTAAATAGTAAATTCACCAAGCACAATACGTTATTTTCTGTACTTAAGTTTTATTGATGCACAAAAGATAGTTGTTAGACCAAATCTACTGATGTGTGGAGGAATAGCACAGCCGGTGCTTATTACATCACAACAAACAACAGCCGATTTACCTGCCAAACATTTGGTAAGTTATAATTTAGTTTGTTCTGTCATTGCGCACGTTATGTTTGGAAACGGTTGTTTCCATAGCATGATTATTTTAAAAGCTAGTTTCTTTCCAACAGGATGGTCTACCTCTTTCTCTAATTTCGTTATCTTTTTAATCTTTCAAGTGCTGATTCCTGGACTAGCGATGTTTTTCAGACAGGTTTTCATACAGGAACAGAAAATGTTGTCAACTTCTTCTACGTAGTCGAAATTCATTATGATTGATGAAATTCATACGATTGAAGAAAATGTGTTTGTTAATGTTCTCCGATGACACTGCATTGGCTAAGTCTTCCATTGGTATTGTGAATGGAAGTTTTTCGGTTGTCATTGCAGGCGCCTATCTCACAATAAATTTCGACGTCTTCCTTTTGGTATATTTTCAACGTTGTCGTATTTGTTCCCCCTGTATGTACCATCTTGCATTCTATCGATGCTAAGTGTGCATCATTAAGCAGCTACAAATTTCATTTATCTCAAGTGGCACGTTTTCTTTTGTTTCTCCTTTCCTAGTTTCTAGGCCTCTCTCTGTTTCTTCTCGGTCAATCCGCTCTGGCCACGCTGTCCGGGCGAAAAAGCGCGAGAGGCCTAACAAAAATCCGAAAAGTGAGACAAATATCTCATTTTTTCTTGAAGCGAAATTTTCTGCTGACAAGTGTCTTAAATCGAATGAACTCAAATCACGCATTAAAAACTATATTTGACGAGTTCAGCAGTAGTTCGGGCTCTAGCGTTCCAAGTGATTTTGTTCACTCCCAAACAACATCAACGAGGCTGCTTTGAAACAGCATGTACAATTTCCATAGCCGAAGGTTTTGCCAAGCACAACAAATTCCGCCACATGTTCGGTAGGAATTTATTAGCTCTAAAGCGAGAGCTAAAATCGGTTGCAAGTGGTTTACATGTTAAATTTACAGGAACTTGAATGGACAGTAACAGCCGATCTACACCGCAAGGGTTTTGAAACCATAATTTGCCGGTGTTTCAGCTCAAACATTCAAACACCCGGGAAGTCCGCCATTCTTAACCGCCGTCGTACGTGATGGACTAGGATTCCTTCTTCGCTGGTTTTGAGTAAACAAGTTTAGGAAGGAAAGATGCTCTCGGTTCGTTTAGTGAACGGATTTATGAAGATTATCTTAAAACGTAACATAAGGGGAAGGAAATGCAGGAACACTTAGGTCTTAACCAGTTAATCGAAGATAGAGGTGGTTTGTGATATGCAAAACATGGAAAAAGGAATCCAAGACTGTGAGAAAACGACTTGTCCACTTTGGTCTGTATAAAATGGATATTGTGACCTTTTAGTGTGGTGCATAATGGTGCGCAGGACTCCTCTTCACTTCCTCTTTTGCAGACTGGTAGGGCTTTCGCTATGACTTCCATGCCCGTTTCTAATAGGGCCGAAAGCAAGGGCACCATTGATACGCCGTTGGGGACTGTACTGCAATCCAGTAAGTTACTGCTGGCCAATACTTTTCTGGTAATTCATCGTTCTGGTCGCCCTCTTGTTCCTGGCTGTCTGTCTTTTCTCCCTTTTCTTTACTTCGTTTCTCTAGGGCGGCGACGGATGGAAAGAAAACTGCTACACCTTTCATTTCCTTAATCTTTTCGTCACATTCATCACATTTCTGGCAGATGTCTAGCCACAGATCGTCACAAGACACTTCCTCATGTTTGCTGTACGATAGTTTAGATGATAGTAGCGAATAAGTTCCTTGGACAGCTGGTAAATAAGTCTAGATCTGATAGAAACCCCATTAGAGCTGGGGTCCCTCAAGGGTCCTTGCTGGGACCAAGACTGTTTGCATCTTACGTTTATGACCTCCCTGACTCTATTACCAGTGGAGATGTCTATATGTACGCTGACGACACCACAATATATGTGGTAGGGAATACTGTTGATGAGATAACCACAGCATTACAGGCTGTTTTAGACCAGGTTAATTCCCGGTCCCTTAGTAACAGACTGATTTTACATGAAGGTAAATCCGAAGCAATGATCTTAAGTACCACTCCTTTCATAGGTCCTTTGAAACATCTGAAGTGGGGTGAGGACACCATTCGGTATGTGTCCTCTACCAAATGCCTTGGGGTTACAATCGATGATAAACTCTCATGGTCTCAGCATATTACATCGACTCGATCTGCATTTAATGCCAAAATCAAACTGTTGAAACGTATAAAGTTTTTATCTACATCTATCCTGGAGACTTTTTACTATAAGATTGGAATTCCAAGTGCTCTATATGGAATTGTGATCTGGGGGTCTGGACCCAAGCTCAAAGAGATGGAAATGATTCACATCAGAGCTGCTAGGTTGATTCACAAGCTCCAAATAGTTTTAAGGATAGTGGTATACTTTCTAGGGTTGGCTGGATACCTTTGGAGTATTTTTATAAGTTCCGTATCTTAACTATTACACATAATGCTTATTATAATTTAGGGCTACGTGAAATTAATTACTTGGTGACCAAGAACTCTAACAGCCATAACCTAAGGAAATCTTTGAATCTTGTACTTAATAGGCCCGAAACCGAATTGGGTCGTAGGTCTTTTGTTCACAGATCTGCAATAGCATGGAATGCATTACCAGATAATCTTAAAGATTCGACAAATTCATCTATCTTTAAATATAACTTAAAACAATCCAAGCAAACTATCATGAATATTAATTTTGGGAAGGGAGGTAATGTTATATATAACATGAAACCAGATTTTCATTATGACTAAAAATTTTTATTGGTTTACTATTTTGTATAATTTAAAATTGTATCATACTTGTATCTCATGTTATTATTGATTTAGTTTAGTCTAAGATTTAGTTGAGGCAGGTCCACATCAGCTGTAAAGTTGCTAAAATTTTAACCTGCGTTATCAAATAAAGTTATGTATGTATGTATGTATGTATGTATGTATGTATGTATGTATGTATGTATGTGGGTATGTATGTATGTATGTATGTATGTATGTATGTATGGTAAGACCTTGCTTAACTCATTGGCATCCGTGCCGGCCAAAACCGGCCGCACAAGACTCCCATGCTTCAAAACATCGCAGCTTTCTCAATCGCACGAATATTGCCCTAACTGTCAGTTGTGAGCACGGAATGGAATGTTCTTTAAATTTGGATATCCAATAAACGCAAGAAACATAGCGATTTTTACCAAATATGGCCCTTTGAGTTTGGACAAGAACAAAACTGACCGTTTTTAACGTCAAAGAGAAACGACGGAAATGCCCCTTTTTGCCTTAATGTTTTTTAAAGAATTAACCGTCGCAAAACTAAACTTCAACCATCATAACAAATTTCAGTCCTTGTTCTAGCTTAGAAATGACTTTTTTTGTTCATATTTATCTCCCGAGCGTGGATACAGCCTTTTGTTCCAGTGCAGTCGGGCCTTTGCGCCATTTTCAACATCTTGACCACATTGCACGCTGGGAAATAACGAGAATTTTTGACCGCGCCCGTTCCTTCCCCCAATTCTTTCAAATATAAACTAAGCCTACAGCGACACCGACCTATCGCCAAAAATTCCTGCTTGTGGTCATCTTCAGTGCTCACAAATTCCAAAATATGCGGTGGTAGGTCGAGAAATTCATCAGTAGTCGAGTCCCAAAGGTACTAAGTGTCCGACCGGCCAAATTCCCAGTTCGTCGAGTAACTAGCCAAATTCGACAACAAAGTACATCACCTTGCTCGATTCTTTGAGAAAGTGGACTCTGAGCCAATCTATATCCATTTTTAAAGAAAAAAATTGTTTGGTGTTTGAAAATTCTAATATCTTGTAAATATTGGTTTAGTACTTGAAAATTTAGTGTAAATAGCTGTACAATTGCTCCAGTCACAACATGTTACCCCTTGCAACTTGTTGCTTTTTATAAAACCAATAAACTATAAATTAAAATCAAATGAAGAATGATCCTCGCAGTTGTGAATGCAATTTATGCAATTGCGAAAAGAAGCCTGAAAAAAATTCAGGACTTCAACGGGGTTTGAACCCGTGACCTCGCGATTACCGGTGCGATGCTCTAACCAACTGAGCTATGAAGCCACTGACGTTGGGAGCAGGTCAATTGTGGGTTCATATGTTCCCGTGAGAGAAATGAGTGTGAATGATATATGAAATGAATCATATATGAACTGCGGAAATGAAATCAAATGAAGAATGATCCTCGCAGTTGTGAATGCAATTTATGCAATTGCGAAAAGAAGCCTGAAAAAAATTCAGGCTTCATAGCTCAGTTGGTTAGAGCATCGCACCGGTAATTCCGAGGTCACGGGTTCAAACCCCGTTGAAGTCCTGAATTTTTTTCAGTTGGTTAGAGCATCGCACCAGTAATCGCGAGGTCACGGGTTCAAACCCCGTTGAAGACCCGAATTTTTTTTCAGGCTTCTTTTCGCAATTGCATAAATTGCATTCACAACTGCGAGGATCATTCTTCATTTGATTTCATTTCCGCAGTTCATATATGATTCATTTCATATATCATTCACAAACTATCAATTAGTAGGCCAGGCAAAACAATGATGAAACATTATCTAGTTCAATAATAACAATTTCCACTTGTCTTTCACAAGAAAGCGTATTTAAAATCAAAGGTTGGGTAGATGCAATTCTTATAAATTTCTGTACTACAAGATTTTAGACAGCATAAACAAAACAGATCTTTCCTCAACAAAGATTAACTCTTTGCAATAAATACTATCTGAAACCTTGAAAACGTTTATACTAAGTCTGTTCAAGTTGAGTCAGTACTATAATACTACAATTTTGAAATGTCACGAATCAAGGGAACATTTTTTTCCTCAAGTAAAAATTATACAATGTATTTACTAGATGCATTAAATAATCTGATGCCTTTGACAATTTCTTTGAATTTTTCTATGCTTTTGGGCCAACGTGTATACTACTGCATTAACATTGTAGTAGTTACAGTACATTGACAAGTTCTAGCTCAGGGTTGAGTTGCTCGAAGCATGGTTAGCACTAACCATTGGTTAAGATGTATTCAAACCTATAGGTTGCCATGGTATTTAACCCGGGTTAAACCATGCTTTGAGCAACTGGTCCCAGGAGGGCAAACCTGAACAATTCTTGTATGATTAATTCAATCATTCTTCTTTAGTACAGTGTGAATGACCAACATCATGGAGATTTCTTATCATTACATCTGTTGAAAAGAGGGCTTTAAAGAATTAATTAACTTTTTATGGTGGATCAGCTTCCAGTAGCCATCAATCGTCACAAAGACCAGAAATCATTGTACTTTGGCACTAGGGTACAAAGGAAAATAATGGTGGTCATTTACACCGGTTCTCTGAAAGAGCAGAAATAAATTTATTGACTGCCACCCTCTTTTTAGCACCTTGATGTTGCACTAAAACTAAAGTATTTTGTAAAAAAGATACACATTGCTAGCCTTAGCTACATCTGCAATGTTAAAGACGAAGGAACACACAATAAACAGACCTACAGCATTTGCTAGTGAGGTCCCTGTACCCAATGCGAGGACCTCAACTCCCTTCACTGCCACACATAGTGGATCCAAGCACCAAAATTCCCCAGAGCCAACTGTTAATAATAAACTATTAAACTCTCCCAAGAATTTTCTTAAGGTTGCATTTGGCTATTTAAACTTACAGGTGTGCACACACCATTTCTTCTTAGCAATTAAATGTGGAAATCAGCCCTGTCAAAATGTGCTGGCAGCTGGCAAATATGCTGCCTACAGTCAATTATTTGCCCCTTACTTCACACTTGGACTTCACTGGGAGCTCGCTAGCAGGCAAGATTTGCTGGCAGGTACTGCCTACTACCTCAGCTACGCTGCCCACTATTACAAAAAATTTTGACAGGGCTGGGAAATTGTATTACCACACAAATCATTATGACATCTTCTCAACTTCCTCCCTTTTCTCTGAGAAGTCTGGGCAATAATGTCATGGCAGCATCATCTTCAATTCCTTTTAGCAAAAGAAAAAAAGAGCAAGTTTTTCCATATTGCTGGTATAGTCCATTCTATTCAAAGTAGCAATGTTAAACAAGCACAATTGTGACCCAAGGCATCAATATTTTAGCGTTAAGTACCAGAGTTTACAAATAATTATGAACTGGCCCAGAGTAAAAGTCCGGCTACCTGTAAAAACTGATTAATGCAATTCTACAAGAAATCTCAGCCATGTTAAGCAAATTAATACTCTTGTATAGAAAAGTAATGGAGGTAAAACAGAAGTGGATTCCCCAATTGACCACACCATGTTTGGCCCTCGATCATCTCACAATACCAGGAAAATATTTCCTGTACCTCAATGTGCTAAATGACAAAAGATCCTCTTTTGCTGACTTCAAATGATAAGTGCAAGACAAAATTACATTGGAAAAACTTACAGCAGTCACCTCAGGCAAACAAAACCTTTTTTGAAGAAAATATAATGGCAGAATTTTGCTCACTTCCGTTGGTTGTGAAGACCCATGTTTTAGTAAATGTTTTGTAGTTTTGTATTTGAAAACTCTGTCAATTTTTTCCATTGTGAGTGGTGTAAGTAAGTATCGTACGGCAAGCAGTGTAGCTATATTGTGCTGAATAAAACAAACTGATAAAAAAATTAGGAGTTGTTTGGTTGAAACACTCCCAATTGAAGGGCTGAGAGCATAAACTGCTGTAATTTTAGGTCGTGTTTCGATTTTGCTTGGAAATGAAACCAAAATCAGTGAATAAAAATACCGGACAATGTTTTTGAATGGAATTGCTTGCAAGTCACATGCAAAAATTTGTTTCATTTCTGAGGAAAATCGAAAAATGACCTAAAATTACACATAGCCAGTTTATGCTCTCAGCCCTTCATATGTCTGCCTTATTAACATGCATGAAGCAATGCCCAAGGGTATTCTTTATTTGAAAACTTAGCGCCAAATGCTCGTAACTGAAGGGTAAAACTGAAACTGGACATGAAATGATTGACAGGTAGAAAGGATTGTTCCATAGTGTGACGTAGACTAAAAGTTTTGGCGGTTAAAACATTGGTACTTACCCAACGTGTCTGCCGAAGCTCCCGACTCGATCCGCGCGAGCTTGTTTGGCTTAATCGAATTATGTCAATTTGCCTGTTCGCTCAGTGATCGAAGGGCATCATGAAGTCTTTAGATCCACAAGTCTAACACGGCTGAAAGAAGCCAGTCGTGTTTTCTCTGCTTGCCAAACCATGAAGAGAGAGATTAATTTGACTCTCCGGTTTGGGGGTAGAGATTAAGAGCCAGGCAGAAAAAAAAACTCTCAAAACACCTCTCGTCTCAAAAGCGGCTCGGCTTTCCTAGTCTTGGTCCATTTCTGAAAGGTTACCGTGCTAGAATTTCCGAAAAGCAGAGGGGTTTTTGGAGTTTAGGGAAAAAAACTGGCTGATGTTTGCAGAGTGTCTTTCGCTCGCGGAGGATATAATATTCCCAGAATTCATTGCGGCCGAAGTGGGCACTGTCTCGCGGGCCATCCAAGCCGTGAAACAGTTCGTCAAAATTCGGAAATATTACGGATAATTCATCCGAGAGCGGGAGATCAACATGACGAGAAGTCCGTCCGTTTTCGATGACTATCTTGAAAACAATCCAGCGAAAAGTAGCATGGGCGCGCGTGGAAAATATTAATCGGTCGTCGAGTTGTTATGTAACCACATGGAGAAATGCTGCCCAATTTCAACATATAAATAAGTTTTGTGTCAATCAACTCGGGTATTTTGATTTTATGGAGGCTTGTAAACATCAGCAAAACGTATTTTCAAGCGAGATAAACACTAGCAAAAAAGTATTTGCACGCGAGACATTTTAACAAGTTTTATTTTATTGTTTTTTTTTTGTTTGTTTCCACTTTATCTTAAAGGGGTATCATACTGAGAGGCCACTAAATTTTGTCCTTTGAGTGACCATGTTAACATATTTTGTAATTGTATTCAGGTTATGGGTATGGTTTGTGTGTAGTGTTCTTTAATTTGAAACCTACCTTAAAATAATTTAACTATACTTAACCATACCATTGTATCAGCCTAACTGTTTGACTCAGTGAATTGTGTACTTGAGAATAATCTGTCAATAGGTGGTTATCGAGGGTCTTTTGGCACAAAACACATTAACACCATGTGAGGACCTGAAAACATGATTCCTTAATTAACTGAAAGCATTCTCTCATGTTTACAAAAATTGCCAAGGAAAAGTGCGGTGAAAGGAAGAACTCATTCCAAAATTGGTGTGGTCTCATGGGAAAAATCAAGTCCTTTCCTGGTGTACCATTGGCTTGGCAATCATAGCAACTACAACTGTATCATGCAAAATGGAATTTAATAATTGTTATATTATGGATACACATGAGCGTTTATAAAGACAAGAGTGCATACAAGACACTAAACATCATGTATCAACTTCTAAACAACTTTATCTGAAACTTTGCAACCTAAAAGTTGCAACCAGTGAACATAATGTAAATGTTTCCAGCAAGATTTTCCAAAAGCGCACTCTAAAACATGTTTTTAAAACGTTTTAACTGAGCTCAGCACCACTGTGGTAAAAGAGTTCATGGAAAGCTTGTGCAAATTACCATGCATCTTGCATGTACAGTACAACACAATTAGCAATTATCACAACTGCAAGGCAATCTATATTTTTATGCACACCTTGGGAAGAAAAGTATAATGGCCAACAGATAAGAGTCAAAAATATGAAAAAAAAAAAACATTGCAATGTATCACAGTGGAACTGTACACTTTCTCTAAGGACTTTTCGTGGTTTCTCTCAAAATTGAGCTGAAACGGTCGATTGCAAGGTTCGATTTGATCGTGAGCAAAATATTAAACCGCCGAGCTGAGTGCTTCTCGCCCGATCAGCAAACTTGTCTGGCCCGTGCAACAGAAATTTCATTGCCACGAAGAGTTTCAGGAGTGGCCCACTGCCTGTACGTAAAGCAGAGAAAAAAGCCCAAACCAAACAACAATGTTCCTAACCAGAGAAAGAGACCGAGTTACATGCTGTTCTTCGCGTGAAGTTTACGATGCCTGCGGTCGGTCTTCATCTTGATTTTTCTAGTTCCTTACAAGTGATTGTTGCTTGAGTTCAATTTTAATTTGTGGATTTTTGGGTTTGTGGGTCCCTTGCCACCAAAATGTTCCTCGTGGGATAAATATCTCCAACGAACGAGATAAGAGGAACCGCTAAAAATATGGTCGACAGCAGATTGACGGCTTACTTGTTAGTGTAAGGAGTCACGAAAGGAGTGCGAGATATAAGCTGGTCGCCGATTGGGCAGGAAAAAATTCCTTGCCAGAAAATTTCCGCCCAATCACGAAGCTGGATTTCAATAGCTTCTGGAACGAGTCCAATAAAGAAATGTTCCCAGGGGCTCTTCCGACTGTCTTGTAAACTTTCGCTTGTCCCGAATCTTTCTCCCGTCCCGACTATCTGCCCCTGGGTCTCCGAGGATGTGCTGGAAGACATGGAAGAGTGATATGTTCAAAAGTTGAGCGTTTCTTGTATTCCTTATCGACACGGCGGATCTTCTGACGAGCTTAGATGTCAAATACTCCGGAACACATCTCGTCATGTACTTAAAAACCAGAACAGCAAAACGAATTAAAGTTGTTGCCTGATTGGTAGCCAGCGGAAGGCTTTTAGCAGAGGAGTTATGTGATCAAATGTTTTAGCGCCGCACAAAATGCGACAAGCGAAATTCTGTACTGCTTGGAGCTTGTCCAGATTAGCTTAAGTAGTATTGCTCCAAACAGAAGAGCAATAGGATAATTTACTACACACTAGGGCATTTATAATAATAATTAAGGCGCGATTATCAAAAATATGCTTAACGCGGTTAACTTGGCCTAATCGTGACATGCATAAGGATACAGTGGAAGTAATTCTTATAAACTTGTGTACTACAAGATTTTAGACAGCATAAACAAAACAAATCTTTCCTCAACAAAAATTAACTCTTTGCAATAAATACTATCTGGAACCTTGAAAATTTTTATACTAAGTCTGTTCAAGTTGAGTACAGTACTATAATACTACAATTTTGAAATGTCACGAATCAAAGGAACAATTTTTTCCTCAAGTGAAAATTATACAAAGTATTTACTAGATGCATTAAATAATCTGATGCCTCTGACAATTTCTTTGAATTTTTCTATGCTTTTGGGCCAACGTGTATACTACTGCATTAACATTGTAGTAGTTACAGTACATTGACAAGTTCTAGCTCAGGGTTGAGTTGCTCGAAGCATGGTTAGCACTAACCATTGGTTAAGATGTATCCAAACCTATAGGTTGTCATGGTATTTAACCCGGGTTTGCGGTAACCTTGCTTTGAGCAACTGGTCCCAGGAGGGCAAACCTGAACAATTCTTGTATGATTAATTCAATCATTTTTCTTTGGTATAGTGTAGTATATATAGTGTACAGTAGTGTGAATGACCAACATCACGGAGATTTCTTATCATTACATCTGTTGAAAAGAGGGCTTTTAAGAATTAATTAACTTTTTATGGTGGATCAGCTTCCAGTAGCCATCAATCGTCACAAAGACCAGAAATCATTGTACTTTGGCACTAGGGTACAAACGAAAATAATGGTGGTCATTTAAACTGGTTCTATGAAAGAGCAGAAATAAATTTATTGACTGCCACCCTCTTTTTAGCACCTTGATGTTGCACTAAAACTAAAGTATTTTGTAAAAAAGATACACATTGCTAGCCTTAGCTACATCTGCAATGTTAAAGACGAAGGAACACACCATAAACAGACCTACAGTATTTGCTAGTGAGGTCCCTGTACCCAATGCGAGGACCTCAACTCCCTTCACTGCCACACATAGTGGATCCAAGCACCAAAATTCCCCAGAGCCAACTGTTAATAATAAACTATTAAACTCTCCCAAGAATTTTCTTAAGGTTGCATTTGGCTATTTAAACTTACAGGTGTGCACACACCATTTCTTCTTAGCAATTAAATGTGGAAATCAGCCCTGTCAAAATGTGCTGGCAGCTGGCAAATATGCTGCCTACAGTCAATTATTTGCCCCTTACTTCACACTTGGACTTCACTGGGAGCTCGCTAGCAGGCAAGATTTGCTGGCAGGTACTGCCTACTACCTCAGCTACGCTGCCCACTATTACAAAAAATTTTGACAGGGCTGGGAAATTGTATTACCACACAAATCATTATGACATCTTCTCAACTTCCTCCCTTTTCTCTGAGAAGTCTGGGCAATAATGTCATGGCAGCATCATCTTCAATTCCTTTTAGCAAAAGAAAAAAAGAGCAAGTTTTTCCATATTGCTGGTATAGTCCATTCTATTCAAAGTAGCAGTGTTAAACAAGCACAATTGTGACCCAAGGCATCAATATTTTAGCGTTAAGTACCAGAGTTTACAAATAATTATGAACTGGCCCAGAGTAAAAGTCCGGCTACCTGTAAAAACTGATTAATGCAATTCTACAAGAAATCTCAGCCATGTTAAGCAAATTAATACTCTTGTATAGAAAAGTAATGGAGGTAAAACAGAAGTGGATTCCCCAATTGACCACACCATGTTTGCCCCCGATCATCTCACAATATCAGGAAAATATTTCCTGTACCTCAATGTGCTAAATGACAAAAGATCCTCTTTTACTGACTTCAAATGATAAGTGCAAGACAAAATTACATTGAAAAAACTTACAGCAGTCACCTCAGGCAAACAAAACCTTTTTTGAAGAAAATATAATGGCAGAATTTTGCTCACCTCCGTTGGTTGTGAAGACCCATGTTTTAGTAAATGTTTTGTAGTTTTGTATTTGAAAACTCTGTCAATTTTTTCCATTGTGAGTGGTGTAAGTAAGTATTGTACGGCAAGCAGTGTAGCTATATTGTGCTGAATAAAACAAACTGATAAAAAAATTAGGAGTTGTTTGGTTGAAACACTCCCAATTGAAGGGCTGAGAGCATAAACTGCTGTAATTTTAGGTCGTGTTTCGATTTTGCTTGGAAATGAAACCAAAATCAGTGAATAAAAATACCGGACAATGTTTTTGAATGGAATTGCTTGCAAGTCACATGCAAAAATTTGTTTCATTTCTGAGGAAAATCGAAAAATGACCTAAAATTACACATAGCCAGTTTATGCTCTCAGCCCTTCATATGTCTGCCTTATTAACATGCATGAAGCAATGCCCAAGGGTATTCTTTATTTGAAAACTTAGCGCCAAATGCTCGTAACTGAAGGGTAAAACTGAAACTGGACATGAAATGATTGACAGGTAGAAAGGATTGTTCCATAGTGTGACGTAGGCTAAAAGTTTTGGCGGTTAAAACATTGGTACTTACCCAACGTGTCTGCCGAAGCTTCCGACTCGATCCGCGCGAGCTTGTTTGGTTTAATCGAATTATGTCAATTTGTCTGTTCCCTCAGTGATCGAAGGGCATCATGAAGTCTTTAGATCCACAAGTCTAACACGGCTGAAAGAAGCCAGTCGTGTTTTCTCTGCTTGCCAAACCATGAAGAGAGAGATTAATTTGACTCTCCGGTTTGGGGGTAGAGATTAAGAGCCAGGCAGAAAAAAAAACTCTAAAAACATCTCTCGTCTCAAAAGCGGCTCGGTTTTGCTAGTCTTGGTCCATTTCTGAAAGGTTACCGTGCTAGAATTTCCGAAAAGCAGAGGGGTTTTTGGAGTTTAGGGAAAAAAACTGGCTGATGTTTGCAGAGTGTCTTTCGCTCGCGGAGGATATAACATTCCCAGAATTCATTGCGGCCGAAGTGGGCACTGTCTCGCGGGCCATCCAAGCCGTGAAACAGTTCGTCAAAATTCGGAAACATTACGGATAATTCATCCGAGAGCGGGAGGTCAGCATGACGAGAAGTCCGTCCGTTTTCGATGACTATCTTGAAAACAATCCAGCGAAAAGTAGCATGGGCGCGCGTGGAAAATATTAATCGGTCGTCGAGTTGTTATGTAACCACAGGGAGAAATGCTGCCCAATTTCAACATATAAATAAGTTTTGTGTCAATCAACTCGGTTATTTTGATTTTATGGAGGCTTGTAAACATCAGCAAAACGTATTTTCAAGCGAGATAAACACTAGCGAAAAAGTATTTGCACGCGAGACATTTTAACAAGTCGTTGTGTTACGCATCAGACGATACGGATTAAATTTCACATCTTATGCAAATATTTACGTCTTGAAGCCAACAAAAGTAGTTAAGTATTTTGTTCCAGTTTTCTCACTGTCGTCATTTACGTTGATTTGTGATACGATTTTCATTCCACTGGTTCCATTTGACGACGAAAATGAACCCTTAAAAATCGTTTCAATAATGACCAAAGCACGCAAAACGCCAGTCAAATCACTGTTTCGAAGAGGAAACCGACGGGAAACAGCTTACTCTTTTAACTCTTAATTTTGCCCTTGAACATCGTTAACTCAAATTTTTGGTGTTGCTCACGAACAGAAGTTGTTGGTATTGGCTATCTTCAAATAAAAACAGCCGTCTTTAATATTTTATTCTATTATTCTATTTCTCAGCCGACAGCAAGCTTTTTAAGTACTGAGTTAGAATCAAATCCGATCCTGCTGTATGCCGTTTTCAACCAAAACACCCTCTTCAACTCTTTACTTACATCGGCCAAAGCCTTCCCGAAAGAATAAAGAATCAACCAAGAAACCTGTGCGCTCTTTTCATTTCGGAGGAACCAAGAAACCAAGAAACCTGTGCGAGACTCAAAATACGCCGCTTACTTTACCGTTAACGTTTGCAATGCCCTAGGCCCAACCCTATCTCTAGCTCTAACCCTAACCCTAACCCTAGCTCTAACCCTAACCCTAACCCTAACTGTAACCCTAGCCCCCAACGCTAACCCTATCCCTAATTTTAACCCTAACTCTAAACTTAACAATAACCCTGAATCTTTTGAGTGCTGTTTTCAAGTCGGACAAAATCTATGCGCGCTGGCTTAAGGTTAACCAAGGTTGCTGTGTGCTGTTTTTAAGTCAACCCAGAATGTTGCGCACTGTTTTCCAGCTAAGGAAGCTTCTTGAGCACTATCAGTAAGCAAAACACTGGTAATAAGCGCTGCATTTAAAAAAGTCGTCCATATCCAAGTCGGATGGGCATTTTGTGGGCTGTTTATGAGTCAAAAACGCACATTGCGCATAAAGAATACCCTTGGGCATTGCTTCATGTATGTTTATAAGGTAGACATATGAAGGGCTGAGAGCATAAACTGCCTATATGTAATTTAAGGTCGTTTTTCGATTTTGCTTGGAAATGAGACAATAATCAGTGAATAAAAATTCCGGACAATGTTTTTGAATTTGAATTGCTTGCAAGTCACATGCAAAAATTTGTTTCATTTCTGAGGAAAATCGAAAAATGACCTAAAATTACACATAGGCAGTTTATGCTCTCAGCCTTTCAATTCTTTAATGAAGTGGTAGCCATGATGACCCCCTTAAAACACACACAGACAAACTTAATGTTTTTTTTTTATTTTTTTTAAATAAACTAGTGAGCAGCACGTCTGCAAACTCTTAAGTTGAAAAACAATTTATTTTCTCCTACCCGTTTCGTATGACCAATGCACTCTTCGTCAGGGAGTTTTTAAGTTTTTCATGCATCATCGGAAGATAATAACGCCCTATACTTGCATGTACAGGAGACTGTGGATTGGTTTCTTCGTCTTTATCCTGAAGCATTGGTTTGTGTGACCGGGGATTTTAACCCAGCCTCAACTAATATCTCTCCTGCGGTATTTAAGAGGATGTCAGGCCTCACCCAAATCGTGAAAGTTCTGACTCGTGATTCAGGTACACTAGATTGGTGTTTAACCAACTCACCTAAGTGTCTTAGTGATCCGAAGCAGCTCCCAAAGATTGGACGCAGCGACCATTACTGCGTATTTGTACAGCAAGCCCCTTCAACTCAGGAGGGAGGTAAACGCACAATTATCAAACGGGATACTCCTGATAGCGCTTTGCGCGATTTTGGAAGATGGATCACCTCCTTTTCTTGGGATGAGGTGTTTTCTCTGGACAGGTGCGAGGAAAAGTTTGATCTCTTTTACCGGATAATGTCAGACGCAGTGAATCGCTTCCTCCCTTTGAAGTCATTCCGTGTCCATTCCTCTGATAAGCCCTGGATCTCGCCAAAAATAAAGTTCTTGGTCGCGCGCAGACAACACGCGCTGTCTCGGTTTGGCAAGTACTCCCATGCATTTAAAATGTGGAGAAATAAAGTGCAAAAGGCAATTACATCTGCCAAGAAGTTCTATTATGATACCAAAGTTAAAGGGCTGAAAGACTCTAATGTGGGGAAATGGTGGAAGGAAGTTTAAAACCTCGCTGGTATATCGGACGTTTCAGGTCAGTGGTATTGTCAGCTAGTTGACGGAGATGTTGTGGATTCTGTTGCTACCCTGTGCGACAGGATTAACGACTTTTTTGTAAACCTCACCCGGGAGTTTGTACCCTTGACCCCTGATGATGTGGCCGGCATTGCCGTAGAGTCTGTACCAACTGAGTTGCTCGCGACACCCTGGGAAGCGGAGAAGGCCTTACGCGGGATCAAGATCAAGAAAGCCCCAGGCCCGGATGGTCTCCCGAACGTTGTCCTAAAGGAGTTTGTGTACGAACTTGGCCCAGTCATCAGTGACATGTATAATGATTCACTTCGGCAAGGCTTTCTTCCGCCCCTGTTGAAGAGCGCTGTTGTGAGACCTCTCCCGAAGCAGAAGCCTGCGATGTCTGTTGAAAAGGACATTAGACCAGGCTCGCTGACGTGTCAAGTCGCGAAAGTGATGGAAAGCTTCACTTTGGTTAGATTACTACCTGTATTACTTGACAAACTTGACCTTAAACAGTTTGCTCTTTCTGGTAGATCGACCTCTCAAGCGTTAGTGTACTTACTCCATCTTGCACTAGATGCGCTTGATAAGGGAAACTGTGCGTTATGTTTCTTTTTTGCAGATTTCAAAAAAGGTTTTGATCTTATAGATCATCGAATTTTGCTTAGTAAGCTCTCTGGGTATGGATTACACCCCTCCTTGGTGAGGTGGTTAGCCGCTTTTTTACAAGGCAGATCTCAGCGCGTCCAGCTTGCAAACGTGTCGTCTGCTAGTAAATCCCCGAATGGTGGAATTCCCCAGGGGACCAAGCTGAGCCCCATTTTGCGACTTTATAATAAAGAAATCAAACTGCCGCCTTTATGCTCTAAGAAAACTGAAAGCTTGTGGGGTGCAAAATGGGGAGTTGGTGGCTGTGTATTGCTCCCTACTAAGATCTGTTTTAGAGTATGCATCGGTAGTGTTTGCAAATTTACCGCAGTATCTCTGCAAGGCTTTAGAAAGAGTGCAAAAGAGAGCCTTACGAATCATCTTTGGTCCTAACTTGAGCTACGGGGACACCCTCGCGCGTGCCGGGCTTCTGTCTCTAGAGGCCAGACGCCACCTGGCGAGCAAGAAATTTGTGTCGAAAACTATGCACGCTAGCCCGCTTTACTGCCTAATATCCAGCAGGGTCATTTCGTCGCAAACCTCGTATTCACTGAGGTCAGGACCATCATGCCATGTGTTACTCGGCCGAACTGACCGGTTTTCATAATTCGTGTCAGTTAAATATGCGCCGTATATCGATTGTGTGTAATAATGTGTATGCGATTTCTACTATATTACTACTTTATTATATTTATGTTTTTATATTTATATATTTATATTTATAATTGTATGTTTGTAAGTGCTTTGCCTGACCCTACTGTAATTCAGAGAAATCTGGGAATGGTGGAAATAAACAAATATATTATTATTATTATTATTATTATTATTATTATTATTATTATTATTATTATTATTATAAGTGACCTGTATATGTACCTACATATGGGACTAAAATACTAATAATGCTTGGGCTCAGTCTTTGCTTTGGTAGATTTAAGGGGCAATGCCCGCTACCTTGTGGCCTTAGTGCCTTTTGAGTGGCTTCAGCTTACTTGATCACATTAATTTGTGAAGTATCCTAAAATACATTTTACAGTTGTATAAACCCCCCCCCCCCCCCCCCTGTAGTAGACATCATGAATGCTGCCTAAGGGTTTGGGAACTTTATGCATCAATGACAGAACAGGAAACTGAATACACTCTATTGGGATGTCTAAGGCACAAGTGGAATGCATTTCATTTAATATCTACATCTACACGAAGCCGTCCTTTGGCTTACATGCATTAACTGTTATCCAAACCAAGAAGAAATATTGCGAACACAATGTTAAGCTTAAAACACATAGCCATCACTGGACTGCACTGTAACAGAAAACAGTAAACTAAAGTATGGCAGCAAAAAAAAAAAAAAAGAAAAGAAAAAATTTTAAACATACCAGATTGCATAAATAAGCTTAAATGTATGCATGTAAGCTTAATTAACTTTAGAGAGAAGGAACAATGATAATAGTTTGGCACCAAAACTCACCTCGCCGTGTTTAATAGTGACTCTTCCTTGACTTTTGACCGCAAAAGAAAGCTTCTAAACTCGTCGTTCATTGTCTAGAATTGAAAAATGCACGAAGAACTCAAAATATATTCAGGCGCTAACTGCAAGAAGTCCTAATCTTATAATTTCATTGAAAGTTCACAATTAAAACAGCATGCTTGACTGCTAGCATTATCGTTGAATTTCATGTAGTTTTTGCGGGATCAACGCAAATTTCAACACAGAAGGAGTTTTCATAATGAGTAACGTACCTGCTAAAGAGTTGTCTTCCACTCAAAGCTCAAAGGGAAGCTGTAATTTACTGAAAGATCAACCGATCGAGCCTCGCACAACCGAAGGATTCAATACGTTTGTAATTCAACACGTAGCTACTTTGATCACGTGTGTTCTCACATGACTAATTTTTCTTCCAGCGAGGAGGGGATGGAGGATTGGAAAGATCAAATGTAATGAAAGCTACGAAAGAAGCTTTTTTCGCTTTTCCTTTTTTTAATGGAATTAGTGTGCAAGTGTATTGTACTCTTCTGTGGCTCATTCTTGAAACATACTGATTTATTGTCGATGTAGTTTCTGTAATTACGGACGGGGGAGGGTGGAGGTAAGTGAACTTAATCACATTTGACCTTTACCGGAACGACGTGGACAACAGCTCAATAAACTTGCACGAAACCAGCAGGATTTTACGTGAAGAAATCCGCGATGGCCTACTGCTGTAATCTTTGTGTTAATTTTGTCGCTATTACTCTTGCAGTGCGGCTAAACCATCTTGGTTGATACCATATTGGTGATTCCAATTAGCTCACGGTCTACTGAGCTAAAACTAACTCTCCCTTCAGCGTTGAGGTCACTCCTTTGTAGTTATTCCCAAAAGTAAAACTAACCGTCTCCTTCCAGAGTTAAAGTAACTCTTTTTTAGTTACCCTGGAGTGAGTACTGAACTACAGTGTAACTCACTTCCAGAGAAAGTAGCTCCTTTGTAGTTACCGGCTCCAAAAGTGAGTAAGAATAACTCTCCCTCAAGAGTCAAAATTACTCCACGATCAGTGAGTTATACCAACTCTACGACAGATTTAAAATGGCCCTCCTATACAACACTAAAAATGCGACTTAAAATAACTCCACAATAATAGTTAAATTAACTCCTACCTAATTTTACCTCCAACATGGAGTTAAAATAAACTCCTTTCAAAAGTTGAAGTAACTCCAACAAAATAACTCCACTTTAGGAGTAAAATTAACTCCACTTCAGGAGAATATAACTCCTTTTGGGAGTTATTTTAACTCCAAAAAAAGTAACTCCACCATACAGAGTAAAATTAACTCTACTAGGGGAGTTATTATAACTCTCTAAAAATTACTGTGAAAAAAGCATTGAACCAAGGATAAATGATTTATCTGATCACTTACCGGTTTTTTTACCTATTTTGGTAACGAAACTCTGACACGTAGAAGAGACAAGAAAATTATTACTCGTGTAATCAATGCTAACAGCTTACAAAAATTCAACGACGCCCTTTCAAACACCAATTGGTCTTTATTTATCAAAGAGGACGACCCTAATGAAAATTATAATGACTTTATAAGTGAATATTCCTGAATTTATGAAGTCTGTTTTCCTTTGAAAGTTATCAAAGGCAAGCAAATGAACAAGTTCTACTCTCCATGGCTGAGCCGTGGTCTCTTAAAGTCTATTAACAAGAAGAAGAGACTGTACAAACAATTCGTTCGATCATCCACCACTTCCTGTGAGCTTAAGTATAAAACCTACAAAACAAATTGACCCACTTAATACGTATTGCTAAGCGTACATATTACGACTCCAAACAAGAGGATACCAAAAAACGACCTCAGGACAACTTGGAAACTATTAAACGAAGTTATTAACAAACGTAAGAACAATCCATCTCCACCCTCGTCATTTAAATCCGACGGTCAAACAATCACAGATCCCATGGACATCGCTGACCGATTGTGTAATTACTTTACCAATATTGGTCCCAACCTAGCGAGTGCCATACTCGCCGTGGGCTCGCCCACTTTTCGCTCATTTCTTGGTAGCAGAGATTATCTTACATACATTATACATTATCATACAGAGCATCTTACTTGGAAAGATCATATTAGCTATTTATGTAAACAAATTTCTAAATCAATTGGAATGTTATTCAGGTCCCGTTTCTATCTATCTTCAAAAACTAAACTCACTCTGTACTACTCGCTAATTTATCCTTATAACACCTACTATAAGTCTACTTGGTCGTCTACATACGTAACCAACTTAAATAGAATTTATTGTTTGCAAAAACGGTCTGTGCGAGCTATTAGCAATTCAGACTATAGAGCGCATTCTGCCCCATTATTCTCCAAATTAGGAATTTTAGATATTTTTCAGATAAATACGTTTTAAATAGTTAATGTACTGTTTTCACAACAACCTGTTGCCTCCATTGTTTGTCAACTTGTTTCTTACAAATAGTCAAATTCATAGCTATAGCACCAGAACAGGCAACAATTATCGCGTTCATCATTGCCGAACTAATCTGAAACAAATTCCCAATTCTTTACCAAGGTCCAAAGATCTGGAATTCCCTCCCTGTTACAATCACTTCCCTGAAGAAACTGCTACAGTTCTTAGTAAATAATTGCTGAGTTGGCTAGGCTGCACACTATGTATCTATATTATCAGTATGCACAAGGTGGCCTCAACTAAAAGCCTGGTGGTTTCTAAAGGTCACCTTGCCACATATTTTTGTACTTAAAAGTTGTTAATGTATTAAGAAAAAAGGCAAAATAAATGATGAATGATGAATGAATGATAACATCGAACTACAACATATACACTGTATTTCAATTCAAAATGATTAGGTTTTAACTATTATTTGCCTGATAGTGTTTCATTCCTCACTGTACGACTGGTAAACTGAATTGCAGTTCATAAATTGCAGTTCATGAACACCTTTCATAATATGGAATTGCAGTTTTTTCAATAGGTCAGGACTTGCTGTTTTCAGCAAACCATTGTTGAAGTGCTATTAATCGTGTGTGCTGTGGTGTAATGTTTTAATTGTTATTATCCAATCAAAGTCACTCAAGTCACACTACCATGTAGCAAGTAAGATACATCATGTTGCTTAGCAACATTTGAATGAAACCTGAAAGCTCTGCTTACCAGGATTTTACACTTGCTGGCACCTGTTCCCTCAAGTGTTTTAGATAAACCTATTTATCAGTGCTACGTGTAAAAAAAATACCTAACAACTAAAAAGCCCTATCAGTCGTCGGACGTATGTATTGTATTTCATTTATTTCAACTGTTTACAAACTTTTCTAAAACACAGTATGTAAACAGGATACCCTTTAATTAGCGTCATTTGCATTAGTGACCCTTATTTCCTCATATCCTGTAAGTTAAAGGGCTGTAAAAGTCTCCCTTTATCAACCTCTGTTCTTCCATGTTTATATAATGACACTCATGGAAAGACTGTTCCTTTTCTTTGTTAGGGCTTAGATTCTTGTCTTTAAAGTTGATATTTCTTCCTTAAGCTAAGTTTTCCTCAGTATATATTAACAGCCAATGCCGGGCCCTGGCTACAAAATCTACCATCAAACCCTAACTTCCTGTAAATATGAAACTTGGACATTTAAATTATAAGTACAATTATCAGGACAAACCTAGCAGAGAGGAATAGCCTGACCTCTAGTTAAAAACCCTCTTACACCGTCATTTTGGGTCAATTTTGATTGGCATGGTGCTCTTCTACTACCAGAAACTGACAAAATGTGTCAGCGTGTTATCTAAAACACTGCAAACAACTAGTTGAAGAAAGTATGTTGTCCTGGTCTGACAAAAAGGATGTAGGCAGAACTACATCTTTGATAAAATGAATGAAATATTCTGGACCGGCCATGGCAGTGTGTGTGGTGGGGTGGAGGGACTCTTATATGAATTTCATGGAGGAGATAGTCCAAATTTTCACAGGGCCCCCTAAAATGTGTATGTAAATTTTTTTTCTTTTTGTTTGTAAAATATTGTCGCTCTCTCTCTCTCTCTCTCTCTCTCTCTTCTCTCTCTCTCTCTCTCTCTCTCCTCTCTCTCTCTCTCTCCTCTCTCTCTCTCTCCTCTCTCTTCTCTTCTCTTCTCTCTCTCTCTCTCTTTGGGGGGGGGGGGGGGGGAGAGAGATTTAATACCTTAAAGATAACACAATAGCTCCTACTGGTGGACAATCGATTCAATATGCTAAGTGAAACCCGGAAAGGTACGATGGTCACCCCCATCATTTTACATGGTAGTCCCTCCAGGATTAAGGGTTTCATCTACAAGTGCTTTATCCCATGTAAACTCCATCAGGGACAGGGTAGTAACGCCTGATGGTGAGTACAACACACCAGGGCAAAACCCTATGGTTTCCTGTCCCAATTTACCATCTTTCCAGAGACAATATTGTCTGTATGCTGATTTCCTATATGAGTTGCAAGAATAATCTGGCTCCTCAGCCCTAATGTCGAACATTGCTCTAGTAATGGGTAACGTGAGGACTTAACTCTGTCCAAACAAATGTTTTCCATACATTCTGAACGAAGTCACACACGTCCTCTTTCTGCAACAGACATTTTTCCAGAGGCATTTCTCGACCAAAGGTGCAGTTACACACCATTCTGGGGTTTCCTTGTGTGTTTGTGGTTCTGGGAGTTATTGCCTGGCGAATCCATTAGGTTGTCTCTTGCAAAATCCAGGCTTCCTTTACCTTGGCTTTGTACCTGAGAAGGATTCTGTCCTTCTCTGAAGTGGTCAGTGTTTGGATGAATTCCTAAAAATGTAAGACCTATTAGCTAAATCTTTATATCAGACGAATGAAGCCTCCCTGTTTCTTTCCTTCCTACAACATTTGCTAAAATATGAGCGCATTATTCATGATATGAAAATGATCTCAATTCTACTAGTCACTGAATGAAACAAAAATTCAATAAACTAACCATGATAAAAAGCATTCTCCTTCATCTAACGTTTTAAAAATAAATATTTCCAAAAGTATCAACTATTTGAAAGGTAAAAACAACGAGCAGAGAGCAGATCTCGATGTAAATCAGCAGGCGAAGACGGATCCGAAATTGGGAAAATGCTATTGCTTACTTTGATTTCTCTTTCCGCGTTGCTTGCTGTTCCTGATGGCGACCAAAGGCACTCGGATTGGTGTTTATTACAACGAGTTCCTTTCTGTTTTTGCAGGCCTCTTTTTACGCGGCGCATTTTAATTGTCACAGCAGCTCAAATCAGCATTTCTACACGGGCAACCTTCGGTCTTGGAAGTCTTTTTCCCACCGCATGTATTCTTGCAATAACAAATCTGCCATAAATTAAATCACGTTAACATATCTAAATTCAGAAACAAGTTTTTATAGCGGAGCTCCGGTGGCCCGAAGGGCCGCCAAGCGGAGCACCATGGTTAAGAAAATATGGTAACACATCTGCTCGAGAAAATTTGGTTTTGGTCACCGTACGTACGTCGTACGTCCGCCCCTCCATATATGCGATGTGCAATGTCCCATTAATTGTGTGTTGTAACCCGCGTTTTGTGTACATCCTTTGATATTGGATGTCAATGTTATTGCAATTGACACCTGTCAAAACAAGGTATCCGCTGACCAGTAGTACGTGAGCATATCGCGGGCTCAAGTTAAGACCTCATTGAGGTCAGCTGTTTTTTTTTTTAAGTTGACTGCTGACCAGGTACTGGTTTTCGATTGGATAGCAGGCTCAAGCCAGGTGTAGGACACCCAAACCAAAACGAGGCTTAATTTTCGCGCGCGCTTTCTGCGGCTCGAGATTTCACATTCAGTTGGTTTCTTCATTTTGAGCACAACAGCTTCATCTTCTGCGAAGTTCTCTCTTTTCATTCGCGTAAAAGGCATGAAAATCAAGAAGTACTTTAAAGATACTCCGGAAGGTGAATTTTTAACTGATAAAATGGAAGAGCAAAACATTTTGCTCAGGAAATTCTTAAATTTTGGAACCACTTGTATGGCGCCTGGATTGTGTAGTTGAAAAGCAAAATGATTTAACGCTTCAATGGCTTGTTCACTTTACCGCAGTATCTTGCAGAAAGCCACAAAAGCTCACTTAACAAGTCATCGGCATTAATGGGAAGAACGAGTAGCTCGAATTTGGTGGAAGACGTTCTTTCTTTAGACAAACCGTTTGCTATTTTTGTAGATGCATGTTTTTACTTCAGTGGATCGATGCGTATTTTCAAGTCGTAGAAAGCTCGACAACACAGGTAACTTAAATCAGTTGAAGCGTAGCATTTGAGGTTTAATAGTTATTTTTGTTCAGGAATGAAACTTGTATTTTTTTTCTCGACTGGATATCAATAATAATCTACTCGTTTTGGACTCAAAGAAGCAGCTAGTCGAATTATTTGTTGTTGTTTTGCGAGCGAACGAGTGTCTTCCTCCGCTGACTGTACATTTTTTTTTACGTCAGTGTTTGTATAGCGTTAAGAACTGAAATAAACGTTTGCCCTTATGTTATTAACACGTAATCGCAATGAGTCCTCGTAAAGTATCTCTCATGTTTTGCGCAACGACGGCAATTTCAGCAAATTTCTGAAAACACAAGTAATATTAATCTTTAATTTACTCTGCCCCATGCGATTACCTATCCAAACTATCAGGATCGTTTTCCTTTTTCTCTTTTGTACAACCTGTAAGCTTATATGTCTAAGCTTAACGTACTACGAAATGTGTTTGTTAAGCCCCGGCTAAAGATCAAACATTTTCGTACTACATCGTGTTTGTCACACATAACGTTTGGTGGCTAAACGCAGAACAATGTTTTACCAAACAGCGGATCAACTGAGTCCAAAAACTGATTTTGCATATTATCGCTGAAATTTTCGAGTTATGTGATTTATTTGGTTGGTTTTTACCGTTTGTGTACGGTTTGTTTGTTGGGGTGGCTAAACGATCAAACATTTGTTCGTAATGCGAAATTTTGGATGAACATATTTGATCTAAATCAACGGTGGAAAGCCACACGCATCGACTGTATTGTTTTCCTGTAATGTTTTGAGGTTTTTGAACCCTAGTCAATTCCTGTTGACTGCTCTAAACATAAAATATTGGCGCAAGGAAAGCGATGCGGTGTTGCTCAATACCAGTAAAAAGTAATAATCGTGGAGCTCCGCTTTTGGCTAAATCTATATAAATTATCATCGTTGTGGTACGTTACTATGAAATCAAAATTAGAGGAAACTTACTCCTAGTCTCTTCATCGCCAATTTCATTATCTCTCTTTCGAGCACCGGCAATTATCGAGCCGTAAATCTTCACGGATGTTCCCATAAGAAGATCGCCTTCAACATCCAAATCATTCGCATGGCTTTCATCGACCCTCATCTCCAACTTACTCACATTTCGCTTCTACAATCAAGCTCGGTTCTCCCATGGATCGTACGATCCATGGTTCTCCTTTCGCGGCACACGAGTCAGTCCTTATGAAGACCCCGGATAACAACAACAACAAGGGCGCGCAAAGGACATTGGATGAGTGTGGTCCTTTAAAGTGTCAAGCAAAAAAACTGCATGATCTGCCAGTGTATTCTTTGACGTAATTCCAACTCTTTTATACACTTATCCATGGCTCCTGTAATTTTGAGTACTCTTATTCTTTTCCTCGCGCTCATAAATATTTTTCGACTTAGTGCGCACAGGACCTAACTCAACAACCTGGAATCCTCGTAACGCATATCAAATTCGCCCATCTAAGAGCTCAAATTTTACCCCGAATGAATTTTGGGTGGGAGGGAGAGAGTTTCGATTGCACAGAAGTGTATTTTACTTGAAATAAGGAAGTTTGTAAGTTGTTTGTTTGCATAGTGCCCATGAACAGTTCAGTGAATGTTTTCAAAACCCGGACACACCAAGTGGTGATTTGCAAACGTTTGAAATTCTTACAAAGAATAATATAAAGAAGTGCCAAAATAACATTTTCACTGCTGATGTTGGAAATACAACCAAGGAAAATTATGATGTTGATGTGTGGTGTGTAGTTCTTGAATGCCCTTCAGGGGTTACAGATGCAGTGTTGCAGCAGATGTAGGAGAGAAATAAGACAGAATTGTTGTTTTACACCAGGAGAAGGAAACAGACCATGTTTCAGCTATCACTTCACTTTACAGACCTCATTCTAAGCAACACAGTCACGATTTTAGCCAATTGTTGCCCATCCACCATTCAAGAACCTCTAGCTACTCTAACACCACATTCACGACTTGGCTTAGAGAGCCCTTTGATTTGCTTGTTTTTTCTACTTTTTTAAGTAGCCGACTGAGCATTTTATTTCTTTGCGTGCCTTTTTTGTATTTTTTTTTGGGGGGGGGGGGGGGGGGAACTTGTCTGCTTACTCCTGTTCTGGTTTAGGAATAAGAGAAAAGTGGAATGAAGTTTTTCAAACAAAACAATGAATAGGAATAGGTACGAAAAGACATGATTACCGAATATTCCGAGTGTTCCTGTTACGTAATACTCCAAAAAATGCGCCCTCTACCACACACCTTGGTTGCGACATAACTTGTAATAGACATGCATAACCTTATTGAGATCCAGACGACACTAATTTTCCTGAGAGAATATGATACGCCACGGCAATCAGCTTTACAGGCAATTGGTGATGGGTGATTTAAATCAACAAAATATGCCTAAAAGGAGGGCAAAAAAGAGCGATGTTCGAAATAAATATTACAAACGTTGATCCCCGCTTTTCTTGTTTCGTTTTGTTTTTTTTTTTTCGCGAACGCGAATGGGCGGCAAAATATAGGCTGCCACTACTCTTTAAATGATGAAAAGTAGCCGCTGTTTCTTGTTTGAGCAATCTGACGATTAACTAAGGCACGCAAATTTTAAATGTGGACGTATATCCAGACGTTACAGGCGTTATCAATTGATAGGATGTTTAATGGATATTATCTAACTTCTGATAGTCACTTGCATTGTGTTTACTTATTTTGCAGAGACGTATCTCACAACGAATTCAGAACCTCCCACCTGGAATATTTTCAAGTCAGACGAAGCTGCAACACTTGTACGTTCAATAATGTATTTCTTAGCGTTAGAAAGGAGTTTAGTCTTTTATTTCGTTTTCAACTCGCCAGGACCACAATGGGAACATTATCTGTTGTTTGTCCTCCCATGCGAAGCTGACGTAAGTAAACACGTGCTCATATTCCAATGGCGTTTCGTTGAGGACAAGAAAAGATGAAGAGTAGTATTTCAACACTAAAATGACATTAAATATTAGGCCCGACGAAAAAAAATAAAATCGAAAACAAAACAGTGACTGGACAAGTTCTGAATAAGACGCGTAGCTTTAAGTTTGAGTAGTGAAGTCCAGTAGCAAATAAAAAAGTAGCCTGCTTGCAGACTTTCTTGTTGGGGATGCAAGCGGTAACCAAGCAAGCGAGCGGCAATGCCGCGAGACTGGGCGGCGCGCGAAGCCCGCTTGCGAGAAGAAAGCCTGCACGAAAGCTATTGATTCTTTAATTCAGCACCTCAGGTCATGGCAACTCATCACGCGCCAGGTATCAAATAACCAACCAATAGAAAACAAGATAAATGTAAACAAACATGACTTTGAGTTTTCCCAGTATTTCATTTTATGGGCGAAGAAAGTTATAAACAGAGCCAGCGTCTGTTGCCGTGTATATAGTTCCGGTGGTAACGAAAAAGTCTGGTCAAATGTCTATCGAAGATCTATTAAAGAGTCAAATTGGGAAGGCCGTTTGTTGTGGTTATGTGTTGGCGCTGATGTGCTAGAATACCGATCTAAAAATTGAAAACTCGTCCAGTTTATACAGTGAATGCAGATATGACGGATTACTCGGACAGCCGAGTCTATATTTGCGCGAAAGTGAGACTAGTCAGGCCTCGAACGTGTCTTTGCGATAGAGTCGATCGACACGGCAATGCCATCGAGTTGTTGTGTGCCTAAGTGCCAACAAAAAAAGCAATTCAACTCCAGCTGAAACGAAAGTTAACTACTTTGACTTTCCAAGGGTTATTTATAAAAGAAAGAAGTGGATTAATTTTAATTTATTTCATTTATTTCATTTTCACTGCATTAGTTGAAACAATGGTATCACACATAGAGCATATATAATTATATAAAAAGAAGAAAACTTAGCTAAATTACATAAGAGAGAAAAAAATTATTGCAGTGGGGAAGGACTAGAAAGGAACATACGAACCATTCAAGCTAGTCCACCCAGAAATTACAACAGACACTTAAATAAAGAAAAAGAGAAGAAAGAAAAAAAAGGAATTAAAATCTTAAATGTAAAAACTATAATTGCTAATAAGACATATCCTAGATTAATCTAATCAGAAAATAAATGTTACATCGATCGCTACATCCAAGTGACATGCGGGTGGTCAGGGTCGAAGCTCTTCTTTTTATAGAACTCATGACATTGTTTTTAAATAATGATAGCTTAAATTAGAGGTCCTGAGTTTATCAGGCAGGTTGTTCCATAAATAGGGTAATCTATTGAAAAGAGTGCCTTTGAATAATTCGGTTCTGACTTTGTTAATTTTTAACTTGTTACTAGAGTATGACCTTAATCTTTCGTCTGAGCAAAAGTCAAAATATCTTTCAGCTGAATAGTTATAATAACCACCCTTCAGTTTATAAAATGTTGTTATGTCTTTAACTTCTCTTTGGTACACCAATGGGAGACGATTGAGCTGCTGAAGGCGCTCATTGTAAGTTAAATTTGGTAGGAGAAGCCGTGTAGCACGTCGTTGGACACCCTCAATAAGCTTTATTAAGGTGACAGCCTTTGGACTCCAGATTTCAGAGGCATACTCCAAATGCGAACGCACAAGGGCCACGTAGAGAGATCTAAAAGTTGGCAGAAACTGATCGCTCCTGCTGCTGAGTGAACGACGGATAAAACCTAACATCTTATTAGCTTTGTTCACCTGGGTGTAGATGTGCTCATTGAATCGAGCATCACAAGTGATGAGAACGCCAAGGTCACGCTGAGCCTCCACTCTTTTAAGTGCCTTTCCTCTCATATTGTAATCATAAACTATTGGATTGCGCTTCCTCGTTATGGTGCAAAGCGAGCATTTATTCATGTTAAAAGCCATCTTCCAAATATCACTCCAGTCAACCAGGTTATCAATATCACCTTGAAACAGCACACAGTCACTGGCAGATCTAATAGTGCGGAAGCATTTGGCATCGTCGGCAAACAATGCCAATGTGCTACACCGAGACACAGCACAAGGCAAGTCATTGATGAATAACACAAACAGAGCAGGACCAAGCAGGGAGCCCTGCGGGACTCCCGAGGTGACCGGTAACCACTCAGAGTTTTTGCCATCGATTACTACACGCTGCACCCTGTTATCCAGATAACTTGTGAACCACTGCAGAAGAGGGCCTTTAATTCCGATTTGATCTAACTTGCTGATCAAGTGGGGGTGCGAGACTGAGTCAAATGCCTTGGAGAAATCTAAAAAAGCAACGTCGGTTTGAACACCCTGGTCAATTGCGCTTGTTATCCGATGCACAGTGTCCAAAAGCTGGGTGATAGTTGAGCGTCCCTTAACAAAGCCATGCTGCAGCGGATAAATATTACTAGCGATGAAAGAATAGAAATGGGCGAATACACAACGTTCAGCAATTTTGGAAACAAGACTTAATAAAGAAATGGGTCTGTAGTTGATAACCTCCTCTTTGTTGCCTATTTTAAAAACAGGGACAATGTTTGCACACTTCCAATCCTTAGGGACACAGCCAATACGCAAAGATAGATTAATTAAACGCGTGAGTGAGGGAGCAATCTCAGAAGTACATTTTCTTAAAAGTCTCCCTGGGATTTGATCCGGTCCATAAGCTTTCGATGGATTAATAGCTTTTAATTCTTTTGCCACTTCTTCGATGCTTGTTTGAATTAGGTGAAGCTCATTATCTGTAGCTGTTTGCGTACTTGTTGTTGTATGCAAATCGGGCTCCTGAAATACAGAGGCAAAGAAGCAATTCAATAGATTAGCCTTGGCAACAGGTGTGGAAGCCTTCTGATCACCGAAACAGACCACTTTAGGAATCCTTGAAGATTTTGTTTTTGCCCCGTAGAAGGACCAGAATTTCTTCGGGTCATCTTTAAGATTGGTCTGCATATTCATTAGGAATTCGCGATATTTTCGCTTGGTAGCAGTTTTTATTTGTTTACGTTTCGCCCTATAATTGTCCCAGAGTATTGGTGAATTAGACTGCTTAGCTCTCTTCCATAGGCGGTACTTTTGCTTTGATAACTTGATAATTTCACTATCCATCCATTTGGGAGATTTGGCATCCTTGAGCTTAATTTTTGGGATAAATGATTCAACAGCGTTTAAGAATAAATCGCGCCAACTTTCCCAGCTTTGATCGATATCATCTTCATCAAATCCCATATCCAGTTGTATAGCTGAGAGAGATTGTCTAAGGCCCTCGAAGTCAGCTTTCTTGAAGTCATAGACAAAACGTGAAACGCGTGCCCTCTTGGTTATGGTCTTGATGTAGAACTGAACGCCAATATGATCCGTGGCGAACTGGCAATCGAAAGTCGTTAGACCGCATATGCGTTCAGGCTGGTTAGTAAATACAAGATCGAGAATGTTCCTTGAATTATCAGTAATTCTTGTCGGAGCATGGTTCATTTGTGTTAAAAATGAGTCACTTATAATATCACAGAACATGCTAGGGAGATTATCAGAGCCAGGAGCTACTTGAAAATCCCAGTTGATATCAGGAAAATTAAAATCACCACAGACGTAAAGGGGAGTTGAGCCTCGTTCAGCATTTGCCAGAAAGTTATTTAACGCCAACAAATATTCACCATTTGTCGACGGGGGACGATAAAATCCACCAACAAGAAACTTGTTGCCCCTGGATGGGTTGACTTCCACAACCACAAGCTCGCAATTAGTCTCTAGGTCAGTACGACGAGCAGAAGCAACGCCATTTTTTATAGCCATAAGAACTCCTCCACCTCTTTTATCTTCTCCTCTGTCTCGACGATAAACGTCGTAACAACTTGGTAAAATTTCGTGATCCAAAATGGCGGACGTAAGCCAAGTCTCAGTGACGATTACAATATCCACGCTGTTGGCATAAATCGAAGCTTGAAAATCCACAAGCTTGTTGACAAGGCTACGGGCATTCAATAACATAAGAGATAACTTAGAATGATGCACGCTAGTAGTGGCCTGCGGTCCTGGCATCGGATGAACATCACCGCAGCGAGCAAGAAGATCGAAGCTCGGGTTAAACGTGGCGGTTGAGTTAGAGTAAAATACTATCCTTCTTCTAGAATACTTCATTCCCAGAGGCTTGTTCACACCGGGACTGTACATGATGTTCAGATACACAAATCAAAAGAACCAAGAGAAAAATTACAGAGCAGAGAAACCCACGTGTGGACGCCATCTTTACCATAGCTCCTAGCTCCTCTTCGGCAAGAGGAAGGGCAGCACTTAACAATCTGATGAAGAACGAAAGTGTGTTCGCGTCACTTTAGAAGTGAAGACTTACGTAAGTCTTTGAATGGGAGAATTTCAGTTCTTGAGAGCTAATGGTGTTCCATCAAAGTTTTCCTGGTCAGTTCCTTCTCCAACAAAAACAAAACCTCCTCGAGAGCGAGGGAATCCATCACCGTCGACTTCGCGGTACATAGATTTCTAAGTCAAAGCAGACGCATTGGGGACGACTGCAAATGAAGCGGAACAACGGCAACAGCCAGAACCAGAACCAGAACTGTCTGTTGATGCTACAAACGATGACTGCAAAATTGTAGAAGAATCTTGTCGAGAAGCCGAAGAAAACGACCATTTGGAAGAACAAAGTTTTGATGAAAGTGGATCGCAACAATTAGAAGAGAAACTGCTTCGGATAAGAAACGAACTCGAGCGTCCTCGGCAAGAGAAGAAAGAATGCCTCGCAGAGAAAGAGCGTGATTTGCAGGTATTGTCTTCGCGTGTGTTCTGTTTTAGCAACCTGCAAAAGGATTCAGACATAAAATTGTGCAATGGTTTTCCAAAACTTGTTACATTTATGGCAGTATTTGAGTTGCTAGACCCAGGTGAAGACTGTGAGAACATTGGGCCTCGTGTTAAAATTTTCTCGGTTGTTTCTGAGGATTTTTATGATATAGAATTCTCCAATGATGATTCGGACACTAACAACACTCCATCGGCTAAGAGAGGACGTCACCGAAAGATCAGGCCTTTGAATGTATGGTATCCAAACCAGTCTCATAAAGCGCTATTGTAAATAACGGCCATGCATCTCCGTTCCTCCCAGTTCGCGTAAAAATCATATGACTATTGCCAGCCGCCGTGGCTGCAAGATGTCTCTGTTCCGTGGCTGCTACCAAACACTGCCATGTTTCCTTACCTACCCCCACCCCCACCCCACCTCTCGTTGTTTTAACCAAGACATTTGCACTTCAAACCTATTTATCCCTGGGAGCACATCTCAATTTGTTCAGTGTTGGGAGCGAGAAGAACGCATGACAAAACTATGGAGAAAAATCACTTGAGAATCAACTCAGTCAATGTAATAACAACGGATCAACATTCTTTGCACGATAAGCACCAAAAAAAAACTCTTTCAATGAAAAATTACTTTTTAGATTTGAAAAAAAATGCGCACTTAAGGACGTTGTCTCGAAATAGAGAGGTAATTGTGCGTGGTTAATAACTATATGCAAATAGCAGATCTTAGCCTGGGCTTTTTGGAATCTAAAATAATTTGAGGTTAACCACGTATTTTTCTAATATCATGTAACAGTCAATTCGCGACGAACTCAAAAGCGTCAACATGACAACGAGTAACAAATGTTAATAAACGGGCGCTACTGTAAGAATGTGACCTATAGAGCCGTTTCATTCACGTGACTGCCGGTCATATTGGTGTACTGAAACAAAAGAACGTATTTGCATAAAAATAAAGTTCAATTTCCAGAGGTTTAGCTTGGGACATCAACATGGCCACCGTTTCTTTGTTTTCGGACATAAACATGGCCGCTGTGACGTCATCTGGAAAAGCTCTATTCAGAAATTGCATTACGTGAAATAACCTTTCAATCCCAAGCTTCTACGTTAAAGTAGTCAGCTACGAGATGGCCGCATGACTAAATAAAACTGACCGGCCAGGAAAAAAACCGCATGATCTGCCAGTGTATTCTGTGATGTATTTCCAGCTCTTTTACACACTTACCCATGGCTCCTGTAATTTTGAGTACTCTTAATTCATTTCTCGCGCGCGTAAATATTAAATTCACCAAGCACAACACGTTATTTTCTGTACTTAAGTTTTATTGATACACAAAAGATAGTTGTGAGACTAAACTTACTGATGTGTGGAGGACAAACATAGCCGGTGCTTATTACGTCACAACAAACAACAACCGATTTATCTGCCAAACATTTGATCAGTTATAATTTAGTTTGATCTGTAGTTGCGCATGTTATTTTTCGAAACGGTTGTTTCTATGGCAAGATTATTTTAAAAGGTAGTTTTTTTTCAAACAGCATGGTCTACCTTTTTATCTGAAATAATAGTTCATTTCGTAATATTTTCAATCTTTCAAGAGCTCATTGCTGGACTAGCGATGTTTTTCAAAGCAGGTTTTCATACAAAAATAGAAAATGTTGCCAACCTCTTCGATTGAAGAAAATGTGTTTGTTAGTGTTCTGCGATGACACTGCATTTGCTAAGTCTTCCACTGATATTGTGAATGGAAGTTTTTTGGTTGCCGTTGCAGGCGCCTATCTGACAATAAATTTCGACGTCTTACTTTTGGTATATTTTCAACGTTGTCGTATTCGTTCCTCCTGTACGTGCCATCTTTCATTCGATCGATGCTAAGTGTGCACCATTTAGCAGCTACAAATTTCATTTATCTCAAGTGGCACGTTTTCGTTTGGTTCTCCTTTCCTAGTTCCTAGGCCTCTCTCTGTTTCTTCTCGGTCAATCCGCTCTGGCCACGCTGTCCGGGCGAAAAAGCGCGAGAGGCCTAGACAAAAATCCGAAAAGTGAGACAAATATCTCGTTTTTTCTTGAAGTGAAATTTTCTTCCGAAACACCCTCACCGTGGCAAATCTGAAGGCCATTCCCTTCTGAAAGCTTGCTTGAGCATACATTAAGCGACATTTCACTTGCATTACACAAATACGAAGACATCAAAATTAACAATAAATTATCAAACGGCAGTTCACAAGTCTCTTTAATTGAATGAACTCAAAATCACACATTAAGAACTATATTTGATGAGTTCAGCAGTAGTTCGGACTCTAGAGTTCCAAGTGATTTTGTTCACTCTCAAACAGCATCAACGAGGCTGCTTTGAAACAGTATGTACAATTTCCATAGCCGAAGGTTTTGTCGAGCACAACAAATTCCGCCACATGTTCCGTAGGAATTTATTAGCTCTAAAGCCAGAGCTGAAATCTGTCGCAAGTAGTTGACATGTTAAATTTACACGAACTTGAATAGACAGTAACAAACGATCTACACCGCAAGGGTTTTGAAACCATAATTTGTAAACACCCGGAAAGTTCGCCATTCTTAACCGCCGTCGTACGTGATGCACTAGGATTCCTTCTTCGCTTGTTTTGAGTAAACAAGTTCAGGAAGGAAAGATGCTCTCAGATCGTTTAGTGAACGGATTTATGAAGATTATCTTAAAACGTAACATAACGGGAAGGAAATGCAGGAACACTTAGGTCTTAACCAGTTAATCGAAGATACAGAGTGGTTTGTAATATGCAAAACATGTAAAAACCAATCCAAGACTGTGAGAAAACGACTTGTCCACTTTGGTCTGTATAAAATGGTTGTTGTGACCTTTTAGTGTGGTGCATAATGGTGCCCATGACTCCTGTTCACTTCTTCTTTTGCAGACTTGTAGGGCTTTCGCTATGACTTCCATGCCCATTTCTAATAGGGCCGAAAGCAAGGGCACCATTGATACGTGCATGCAACATGGTGACTGTACTGCATTCCATTAAGTTATTGCTGGCCAATACTTTTGTGGTAATTCATCGTTCTGCTCGCCCTCTTGTTCCTGGCTGTTTCTCCTTTCTCCCTTTTCTTTACTTCGTTTTTCTAGGGCGGCGACGGATGGAAAGAAAAATGCTACACCTTTCATTTTCTTAATCTTTTCGTCATATTCATCACGTTTCTGGCATATGTCTAGTCCAGCCACAGATCGTCACAAGACACTCCCTCATGTTTGCTGTGCGATAGTTTTGGTGATAGTAGCGAATAAGCTCCTTGGACAGCTGGTATGACCTTGCTTAACAGTACAGGGCCCTCGATCCGTATTCCTTAAAATGTATACAAGGAAATTAAAAAATGATCAGTAGCGAATATGACCAAACAAGACGCAGTAATCTTGTAAGAAATATTTCTACAAGTTTTGCATATTACAAACTACCCTGTATCTTCGATTAACTGGTTAAGACATAAGTGGTGCAACATTTCCTTAACGTTGTGTTACGTTTTAAGTTAATCTTCATAAATCCGTTCACTGAAAGAACTAAGAGCATCTTTCCTTCCTGAACTTGTTTACCCAAAACCAGAGAAGAAGGAATATCAAATCTATTACACACCTTATTGAACGAACTAGTTTTCCAGTCTACTTTTATAGCATGATAACTAGATTGTTAAAATTCCTCGGTGTAGTCGTTTTGTTTTCGATAAAGTCCAGCCAAAAAATCCGCTATGGTGAAAACATATGCCTGCCACAATTTACAATTATTACGTAATCAGTATATAAGCACATTCTTTTCGTTAAGTTTTATCAAACGCAAAGATAGTTTTCTTGATATATTCACAAACCGTGGACAATGAGGCATTACTCAAATTCTTGGTTGGGGTCTTTTATCTGCGATAAACAATAAATAACGTCTCCTTGGTAAAAAGTGCACTCCGATAAAGAATCCAGGAAACACCTTGCAGTGCAAACAAAACATACATACCGGCTTATGATCAACGCTTTAAAAGCATGTCATCTGAATAATTTGGCAGCGAGAAAGCAGTCCTACAATGAACGAAAACCTAGGGACACTTGGAAATATCAAGGAGCTAATTGGGAAGACAATTAATTTGTGCAACAAACTTGTAAGCAGAAAGCTGCCCCCGGTTTATCCGTCATATCCTTCACACTGTAAAGAACTCACGCTAAATGAAAACAGAAAAAAAAAAGGAATATCAACTGAAACAAGCTCAAAGTACCGTTCTCCACTGTTTCCGATGTATCCGTGACACTAATGAGGTAATTGTATTTACAGTGATATAACAGAAGTCAAAAGATCTCAAGTATAACGGATGAAACAAGCTCAAAGTACTGTTCCCCGCTGTCTCCGTTGTATCCGGCACACTAAAGAAATAACTGGATATACAGTCATATCACAAGAGATCTTAAGTATAACGGGGATGGCGGAGACAATGGGGAAGGACTTACAGTACTACTACTACTACTACTACTACTACTACTACTACTACTACTACTACTACTGCTACTATCATTACTACTACTACTACTACTACTACTAATATAATAATAATAATAATAATAATAATGACAATATTATTAGTGATATTTCATAGCAAGCACAGGGAAATAAACTGAACAAATCAAACAGTGATGTTTGAAACATTCATTGTGGACAGTGAAATCACACTTTCAAATTCGGTTTTAAAGAAAACTCTTAAAACGCGAGGGATACATCTAATGAAAAATACTTAAACATCTCAGTCTCTGCCTTCATATCTTATTATTTCAAGTATTTGTCTTTGTTCTCCCTCAACACCTTCACAAATCGATGCTAAAATAAGAAAAGTATGCAAGAAAAACATGTTGACATTACAGTTCACGCAAACTGTACAGTGTTCCGATGTGTTTGTTTGACCATTTTCGCTACGAATTATATTTTCTTAAATGAAGGAAAAAGGAGCGAGATTAGAAAATAGAACTCCAAAGAAGATAACGGATGTCAACCGAAAAACTGAGCTCAAAAGACTGCTCTGCAAGTGGTAGTAGTTCAGCAAACTTAGCCGGATTACTGTCTTCCCCTGTCTTCCCTGTCTTCCTGCATACTAATAAAGTGTCTTCCTCCATACTAATGAAGTGTCTTCTTGCATATTAATTAAGCGTCTAGGTAAAAATACCTTCCTCCATACTAATGAGCGTCACTCTAGTTCAATAGCAACAATAGACCTGCCCAAACTTGCCCGATCTCTTTTAACCCTGATTGGTTCATGTAGAATGTATTACGTGTTCAAAATAAAAGTTGGTAGATTACGAAAGCGCTATCGTTCAAGCAATCGCTTCGCTAGGAAAAAAGTCTAACTGTCACCAATATTTTTTCAGACATTACTCCAAACATGCAAGTCAAATCAAGCGCTAATGTTGTAACTTAGTTGAAAGCATTAAAATACAGGAACTTATTTGTTGTGTGGCACAAAACTGATCCATCTATTGGAAAAATCGCTTGGTTCTGACTGTTCTTTTATTAAGCGGTAGTTCCGTTCACACAACTAAAACACACACATGACAGAAATTTTAACCGAAAACTCTCTATTCAATCCCGACTGGTTGTTACAAAACTGCGTTCTCTTCCATCAATGTGTTGCACTGCGTGACAATCAGAATGTTTTGGAACAACACGTTTCTTGAATCATTATTAGCGAATGCAGAAAGATTAAGATACACAATGAATAAAAAATCAATCAAGTTTTCTCTATACTGCAAAAGCATTTAAACTTTCCCTCACCGTATATTTTCCAGTAAAGTTATATCAAAGATTTCCCTCCTCCTCCTCCTCCTCCTCCTCCTCCTCGATTCTATTGTTTTCCCTCCCCTCCTCCTCTCCTCCTCCTCCTCAATTCTATTGTTTTCCCTCCTCCTCCTCCTCCTCCTCCTCCTCAATTCTATTGTTTTCCCTCCTCCTCCTCCTCCTCATTCTATTGTTTTCCCTCCTCCTCAATTCTATTGTTTTCCACCACCACCACCGCCGCCACCACCGCCACCACCAAAATCGATATAAAGCCACATACAAGAGAAACTATGTCATTCGAGTATGAGAAAGTGGTAGAAGAATAGAATTGTGGTTGTGGCGGTGGCGGTGGTGGCGGTGGTGGCGGCGGTGGTGGTGGTGGTGGTGGTGGAAAACAATAGAATTGAGGAGGAGGAGGAGGAAAACAATAGAATTGAGGAGGAGGAGGAGGGAAAATAATAGAATTGAGGAGGAGGAAGAGGAGGAGGAGGAGGGAAAACAATAGAATTGAGGAGGAGGAGGAGGGAAAACAATAGAATTGAGGAGGAGGAAGAAGGAGGAGGAGGAGGAAAACAATAGAATTGAGGAGGAGGAGGAGGGAAAACAATAGA
>JAEMWC010000045.1:1790000-1807500 GCA_016490735.1 Pachyseris speciosa | reverse complement strand
ACTGTTATGCCGGAGACAAAATTCATATTTGTTTCATGAAACAAGATCGCTTTAAGATAATCATTGCTTTGCAGAGATAAATTTAAGGCCAACTCCTCTTAATAGTTCGAAATGAGCAAGTGTGTCTTTTCTTAGCTGTTCCTCTTAAGAGGAACGTCCAGTTTGAGTCGTTTGGGGTGACAAAAAGGGAAAACATAATCTTTGGCATTTCTCTACATAAAACTTCATACAAAAAAGTTATGGGGTATTTTTGTGGCACTTAGGAGTATCTTTGAGTTTTTTAAATCGGGAACAAGGAATTTTGGGAAACGATCTCCTTCTTCTTCTTCTTCTTCTTCTTCACTTCTTCTTCTTATTTCCATTTTTTAAGTGATCAAGTATGTCTTTTAAGAGCCGATACAATATTTTTGACTAGAATGAATCTGTATTCTCAGTGTTTCGCATCACGTTCGACCTTTTGTCTTCTCTCGGTTGTCTACGAAAATTTCGCGTTCAAGGGAAGTTAGTAGCGCAACAGATGTTCCGGTTTGCCTCTTAAACATTTCAAGATACGGTTTAAAGTAGACAAGATTTCAATATTTGCATGTACTGCAAGTCAGTGACTGCAGACCCGCTCACCCTCGCTACAAAGCTTACGGGGCTTGTCACTGACTGTACCTTGCCATTCCCCCTATATGTGCGATATAAAACCGCTGTATGCCTTGAAACAGTTTAAGGCATATCTTGTAGCCTGTCGTCGTGGCTCTTCGTCATTACACGTCATGATCAGAATTTTGTGGTGTTAGTGTAGGTGCTTCTTTTTTTAGACAAATGTGTTAAGTTGGTTGGTGTTAGATCATCTGGTCAATCTACCGGGCATGGTTGTAATACTTGGTATCTTTCCGTGTCTGCTGCCGACCACCACCATGTTCCTTTACCTACCCCCACCCCACCTCTCGATGTTTTAACCAAGACGTTTTCACTTGAAACCTATTTTTCCCTGGCAGCACATCTCAGTTTGTTTAGTGTTGCGAGCGAGAAGGACGCATCCTTGACAAAACTATGGAGAAAATCACTTGAGAACCAACTCAGTTGTACATAAGGATCAACAATTCTTCAATCAACGGATCAACATTCTTCGCACAATAAGCACCAAAAAAGGCTTTCAACGTAAAATTACGTTTTAGATTTGAAAAAAAATGCGCACTTTAGGAAAGTTGTCTCGTAATACAGAAGTAATTGTGCATGGTTAACGACTATATGCAAATAGCAGATCTTAGCCAGGATTGTTGGAATCTAAAATAATTTCAGCTTAACCACGTATTTTTCAAATATCATATAATAGTGAATTCGCGGAGAACTCAAAAGCATCAACATGACACCCAGGAACAAATGTTAATAAACGGGCGCTACTGTAAGAATGTGAGCTATAGAGCGTTACTAATTGCCATTTATGATTAGGTAAGGTGGATTGTACCAGTTTCCAGTATTTTCAAGCACTACTATTTTGTTTGATCATTACTACTGATCTTTATCTGTTAATACCTATAAAGTGGTATCAAAGAAATGCCAATCCTTGTTGAACAAGTTTTTTTAACTTTTTTGACATAATAGGTTACCATAGCAACATCATAGCCTGTTAAAAACACCCCTTATTTAACATTTAAGCTAAAATAATGAAAAACCTGCTCAGTGACCCCCATTTTTTATTGTTGAAAAGTAATAAGCGTGTCAAGAACCAAGTTTTCGCAAATTTTAAAAGAATTGTAGGAGCAGATTCAGAGCCACCTTAACATTTCGAAAATTTAAGATGGCTCTGAATCTGCTCCTACTTTTTTTAACTTTGCAAAATGTTTTATTTTATTATGGGAACTTGATTTAATGGGAGATAATAATAATTTATAGTGGCTTAAAGCTAAAATTATGAGTTCTTTAACAGGTTTAGGCGTTGCTATGGTAACCTGTTATGTCATAAAAGTTCATAAATTGTACACCAATGATTGGACATTTCTTTAATACCTTTTTGAAGATATTAACATATCAAGATTGTAAGAAAGTACAGAGTACTAATACTTGAAAATGCTGGAAACCGATAAGAGGCACCTTAAGAGAAAAGGTTAGTAAATTCTTGTTTTAAAACATCGCTTTTTGTTGCTGAAATTACATAAGTTTCACTGCACCATGTTAGTTTGAAATGCATCTTTAGCCAGCAGACACCAAACGCTATTTCTCATCTTAGTGCACACAGGAACTAAGTAAACAAACTGAAATCCTCGTAACGCATATCAAATTCGCCCATCTTACAGATCAAATTTTACCGCGAATGAATTTGGGGTGGGGTGGGGTGGGGTGGGGATGGGGGTGGGAAGGAGGGGGGAGGAGAGTTTTGATTTTCCAGAAGTGTATTTTACTTGAAAAGTAGGACGTTTGTAAGTTGTATGTTTCCATAGTGCCCATGATCAGTTCAGTGAATGTTTTCAAAACCTGGACACACCAAGTGGTGATTTGCAAACTTTTGAAATTCTTACAAAGGATAATATAAAGAAGTGCCAAAATAACATTTTCACTGCTGATGTTGGTAATACAACCAAGGAAAATGATGATATTGATGTGTGGTGTGTAGTTGTTGAATGCCCTTCAGGGGTTACAGATGCAGTGTTGCAGCAGATGTAGGAGAAAAATCAGACAGAATTGTTGTTTTGCACCAGGAGAAGGAAACAGCCATGTTTCATCTATCACTTAACTTTAATAGACCTCATTCTAAGCAACACAGTCAAGATTTTCGGCAATTGTTGCCCATCCACCATTCACGAACCTTTAGCTACTCTAACACCACATTCACGACTTGGCTCAGAGAGCCCTTTGATTTGCTTTTTTTAAGTAGCCGACTGTGCATTTTTTTTCTTTGCGTGTTTTTTTTTTTTTTGGACTAGTCTGCCTACTCCTGTTCTGGTTTAGGAATAAGAGAAAAAGTGGAATGAGGTTTTTCAAACAAAACAAAAAATAGGAATAGGTCCGAAAAGACATCATTACCGTCTATTCCGAGTATTCCTGTTAAGTAATAGTCCCCCAAAAATGCGCCCTTTCCCACGTACCTTCGTTGCGACATAGCTTGTAATAGACATGCATAACCTTATTGAGATCCAGACGACACGTCGTGCCATCGGATGATAAACGACTTTTGCTGTGTTTTTTATTCACTTTGCTTGGGTGCGAAAAAAACTGTCCAATTGGTAAGAAGGAAACTATATGTAGTGTCCTCAATTTCAAGAGTGTCTAGAGTGCATTTCAGTCAATTGTGGCAAAAGTCACAGAAAATGTACGACATGTCTCTGTCATCCTGGCAATATTTTCATTTGTGAAAGTAGTAAAAATTGAGTGAAACTGTTTTTATTAATTCTTCAAAGTGATGTCAAAGTGACCACCGTATATTTTCGTTAACTGTATTTGTCAAATGCTTTTCTAAAACAACATTAACTAGACCAAGAGTTAGAAGCAACCGTATGTTTGCTCTTGTGTTTTTCTTGTGTGTTTGTCGCGAGTGGTTTGAACTAATTTTTCTGAGAGAATATGAGACGCCACGGCAATCAGCTTTACAGGCAATTGGTAATGGGTGACTTAAATCAACAAAATATGCCTAAAAGGAGAGCAAGAAAAAAGAGCGATGTTAGAAATAAATATTACAAACGTTGATCCCCGTTTTTTGTTGTTGTTGTTGTTGTTGTTTTTGTTTTTTTTCGCGAACGCGAATGGGCGGCGAAATATAGCCTGCCACTACTGTATTTTTTTAAGGTTAAATGATGAAAAGGAGCCGCTATCTCTTGTTTGAGCAATCTGACGGTTAACTGAGGCACGCAAATTTTAAATGTGGACTAGATACAGTGCCTAACGCCGAGGACGTATATCCAGACGTAACAGGCGTCATGAATTGACAGGATGTCCAATGGATATTATCCGATTCCTGGTAGTCAGTTACATTGTGTTTAATTATTTTGCAGGTATGTATCTCACAACGGAATTCAGAACCTCCCACCTGGAATATTTTCAAGTCAGACGAAGCTGCAATACTTGTACGTTCAAAATTTATTTCTTACCGTTAGAAGGAGTTTAGTCTCAGTTTATTTAGGCACATTATCTGTTGTTTGTCCTCCCATGCGAAGCTGACGTAAGTAAACAAGTGCTCATATTCCAATGGCGTTTCGTTGAGGACAAGAACAGATCATGTGTCCTACCTTAATACTAAAAGTGACATTAGAAAATTAGACCCGACAAAAACATTAAAATTGAAAACAAAATAGTGACTGGACAAGTTCTGAATAAAACGCGTAGCTTTAAGTTTAACTAACGAAGTCCAGTAGCAAATAAAAAAAAGTTGCCTACTTGCAGGCTTTATTGCTGGGGATGCGAGCGGTAACCAAGCAAGCTAGCGGCAAAATGCGAGCGGGAAAGCCGCGAGACTGGACGGCGCGCAAAGCGCGCTTGAGAGAGGAAAGCCTGCACGAAAGCTATTGATTCTTTAATTCCGCACCTCTAGTAATGGCAACTCATCACGCGCGAAGTATCAAATAACCAATCAATAGAAAACAAGAGAAATGTGAACAAACATCACAGCTGCTTTCACTTTGAGTTTCTCCAGGATTTCATAGGCGAAGAAAGTTATAAACAGAGCCAGCATCTGTTGCCGTGTATGTTGGATTTCCGGTGGCAACGAAAAAAGTCTGGTCAATTGTCTATCGAAGATCTATTGAAGAATCAAATCGGGAAGGTAGTTGTGGTAATGTGTTGGCGCTGATGTGCTAGAATATCGATCTGAGAATTGAAAGCTCGTCCAGTTTATGCACTGAATGCAAATATGGCGGATCACTCGCCGGACAGCCCGGGTCTATATTTGCGCGAAAGTGAGGCTAGTCAGGCCTCGAACGTGTCTTTGCGCTTGAGTCGATCGACACGGCAATACTTTCGAGTGCCATCAAAAAGGAGATTTAACTCCAGCTGGAAAGAAAGCCTTTCCAAGGCTAAGTTATAAAAGAAAGAAGTCGATTCATGCGATTCCGCACGACGAAGTGCAGCACTTAACAATCAGATGAAGAACGAAAGTGTGTTGGCGTCACTTTAGAAGTGAAGACTCACGCAAGTCTTTGAATGGGAGAATTTGCGCGAGAGCTAGTGGTGTTCCATTAAAGTTTTCCTGGTTAGTTTCTCCTCCAAAAAAAGAAAACCTCTTTGAGAACGAGGGAATCCACCACCGTAGACTTGGCGGTACATAGATTTCTAAGTCGAGGCAGACGCATTGGGGATGACTGCAATTGAAGTCGAACAACAGCAACAACCGGAACCAGATCCAGAACCGTCTCTTGATGCTACAATCGATGACTGCAAAGAAGAAGAATCTTGTCAAGAAGCCGAAGAAAGCGACCATTTGGAAGAACAAGGTTTTGAAGAAAAGTAGATCTCAACAATTAGAAGAAAAACTGCTTCGGATAAGAAACGAACTCGAGCGTCTTCGGCAAGGGAAGAAAGAATCCCCGACAGAGAAAGAGCGTGATCTGCAGGTATTGTCTTCGCGTGTGTTCTGTTTTAGCAATCTGCAAAAGGATTCAGACATAAAATTTTACGCTGGTTTTCCAAACCTTGTTACATTTATGGCAGTATTTGAGTTCCTGGACCCAGGTGAACACTGTGAAAACATTGGGCTCGTGTTAAAAATTTCACGGGTGTCCCTGAGGATTTTTTTGATGCAGAGTCCTCCAATGATGATTCGGAGACTAACAACACTCCATCGGCCAAGAGAGGACGTCGCCGAAAGATCAGGCCTTTGGATGAGTTCTTCATTGCCATGTGCCGTTTAAGAAGACTGAGACTTTTCTGAAAGGCAGTTAGCTAATTTGTAGGGTGTGGCTCGATCAACGATAAGAAGAATGTTTGTTCCTTTGATAAATTATATGTATTTGAAGTTCGGCCAAGTTTGTATCTAGCCCTCCAAGAAAGTTGTTCAAGAAACAATGCCACCTGACTTTAGCGAAAAATACCCTTCGACTAGAGTCGTCATTGACTGCAGGAAAGTGCGCTGTGAACTTCCAAACAGCTTGTGGTTAAACTCAGAGTTGTTCAGCTCATATAAGAATGATGTAACTCTCCAGGGGCCTGTAGGGATTGTTCTAAGTGGGACAATCACCTTTATAAACCAGCTTTATACCAGAAGCATCTCTGACCGGGATATTGTACAGCGAATTGGTCCTCTCTTGCAGCTGTTTGATGATGGTGACAGTGTGATGGCCGATAAAGGCTTCCAAATCAATAATATATTACCTCTTGGTGTGAAACTTAACATTCCACCTTTCCTTGGAAGAGACTCTAAAATGCCAGCCGATTGCCAGTTTGAGAATATATGTAGAAAGAGCTATCAATAAGATTAAAAATCTACCACATCTGGGATGGGGTAATCCCTTTCAGACTGTTTGGGGTTGTGAACCAGATGCGGATTGTTTGTGCATTCCTTTGTAAAGCACATGATCCACTAATTTCAAGTTAAAAGAAATGAGCATCCCCTTAGTGATTTTCTAAATATTGCCAAGCTAAAACTTTCAATAAATATTTCAATGATCATCGCAATAACGAACTCTACTTAAGCAGTCATGGGATTCGAACCCAGGACCTCTCCGATACCGGTGCAGCGCTTTACTAACTGAGCTAACAAGCCAATTGGAAGCTGCATATATACGTGTGAGTGATGAAAATATGAGAATGAATATATGAAATCATATATTTGAACTGTGGATTAAAGAATGAATATGTGAATGATCATGGCAGTTATGAACACTACTTAAGTAGTAGATTTCAACAGGCTTTTATTTTCACTACTGCTTAAGTAGTGTTCTTAACTGCAATGATCATTCACATATTTATTCTTTAATCCGTAGTTCAAATATATGATTTTATATATTCATTCTAAGACTTTCACTAAGGAGAAAATATTCTTTATATTTTATCAACCCTTACAAAGAAATGCTTTAGTTTTAATTGGTGTTTTGACTGCATGTCTCTAATTGATGAGTTGTATAGTAATGCCCCTCTCCCTCGAAGTTCGAGGGAGAGGGGCATTTCATTCACTGCCTACAACTGTAGTCTGAATTATTAACATTTCAGAAGCTTGATATAAAAAATAACCTCACAATGTCTGGTTTTGCTTATGTCACCAAACAAAAATAGTTTTATTTAGTATTGACACAAAATGAAAGATTTGCAAACAGGAACATTTCAAAACCTCCCAAGGTGATTTAAAAAAAAACTGATTTCACTGCATTTGTACGCATGTATCAATTAAAAATAGGTTGCTTGCTTTATACGATGTCATGAATGTATGTAATCAGATGTTAATAACAAATATTGAGAGAATTACAAGCCAGGAAGTGATTTCTCTTAATTTGTTGATGATTTATGTACAATTTTTTTGCAGATGGCATGTCTATTAAGACTTCATTGTAATTACGGCTGCATTTGAATTAATTAGTAATTAATATCCCAACCAAAAATAGATGAATATATTTTGTGCTGTAGCTATCATTAATCTACTTTCTGAGGTGCATTTTATACAAAGGGTATCTAGTCTCTATGGGCTTCACTTGCTGCTTTAGCCAGGAAGCCTGTAAAATAGTAAGCTTTTGATTTTGCATGTAAGTTCTTTCAAAAGACACGGTCAAATGCAACGTGGTCGATGCTCATACCCTTACTAGTGTACACTATGAAGTCCACCCATTCAGCTCCAGTAACACCTATTAGTCCCTGCACTCTAGCATAGTAATGGTGATTTCTCTCGAGCTTCCTCCAAGAAAAATCCTCTGTCTGAGCAAGCGTCAAGAGGGGTCACAAGGTATTTAGTTTCTTGACATTTGACCTCAGAGAGACCAAAAGGTTTCGAGCAGCTAGGGTCAATGACCTTGCCAACAGGAAAGGCACCTAAATAAGGGCCATCAATACTAACCACAAGCCCAGACTTAAAAACCCTGACTGGTCTTCTGGTTGAATCCATGTATTTCTGGTAATGCTTTAAGGCCAGAGGTTCATATTTACTCCCATGGTTTGTGTATTTTGATGGCTGCAACAGATTATTTACCAATGTGTCATGATTCCTTTTTCTGTGTCGAATTAAGCCAAATCTGTTCGTTCGTTCGTTCGTTCGTTTTTTTTTTTCCATTTTTTGCAGTCAGCCCGCTCTCTTGTTTTGTATTCGTTAGAAAATGTTCTCCGTGAATGGTAGGTTCAGATTCAAATTTAATCCGAATAAATAAACGGAAAAATAACCACAACAAAGTGTGATAAAGCAAACTACCAAAAGTCTTGCTAAAAAATACGCGTCAACAAAAACATACGCGCAAAATTCAAAAATATCGGGCGGTGTCACGTTACTACGCGAGCACAAAGTTCTCCGCAAGGGGGGTCGACTTAACTAATTGGAATTCAAACAATTTCATTTATTTTGTCACAGTCAACTCTTAAGGGTTTAGAGCAAGTCCTTCTATGCCAAAGAAATCTCACTTGGCATATTAAATTGTTCTCTCGGAGGACTGAGAGGAACTTATGGGTATGTGGTCAGTAGTAAACTTTTTTGGTTAGAGGGAAGAGCTGTGAAGTTGCAAAATACTTTGAAGTTATCCTCTGTGATAGCAAGTTGGTAACTCGCAAAGAACCCATTGGACTTTTGCCAGATTTTGTCTCTGTTACTCGAGGTACCGCTCCACGTCACTCGCATTCATAGGTTAAACCAGGGACATTTTAGGAATGATCTCATTTAATCGCTACACTAAATTACGCTCATCTTCTTGTTGTATTAACTGTTTTCCTGGCTTCAATAGAGAAGGCCTTTTAACACAGGATCTCTTGTTGAAGACCTGCCTACATATGTTGTTCCTGACCAGATTTGGTGAGACATTGTTCCAGTCCATCAAAATAAACTGAAATTGTGTCTTCATTTTGATTAAATTCGCACGCGGTGCTGTTGTTTTAATGGTTATAAATTCGCTTCCTTCGGCTCACACACCCATGTGAAAGCCGTTCCATCCGCTTTCAGCCACGATTTTTTTTTTCACGAAACCACTGACCATTTAGAACACTTAAGAGTAAGTAAACTCAGCAAAAAGTGCAGCTTCTCAGTTGTTCTCGAACAGATGCAATGAATTCCTTCAACTTTGCCCAGAAACTTTGCAACACATCAAAATGTTTTCGAGCCCTTTTTGTTTAGTTATGTGATGGCCAAATGTTTCCGTTTTTTCTGTTGTCTCTTTTTCTAGGTTCCTCTCTGTAACTATCTTTGCTCAGATTCTCAGTTATGTGTATGAGAGGTTTTAATAAAACATTTATTATACTCGGGCTTGCTAGATGATAATATGATGATTATAACCAACTCGACGCTACACGCCTCGTTGGTTATTTATCATTTCATAATCAGCGCGCCCTTGTCGAATATCTGTTAAATATCAATGTAACTAAAAATGAAAGAAACTAACATCTGTGGCAAATAAAATCTTAAACCTACTCATGAAGCGTGGGCAAACACACAAAAAATAAAACAAGTGAATTCAGGAAAACACGCCCATTCCACACGTCATTTTACATGTATAAAGTCAAGTAAACTATTTATCTGTGTTGCTGCTCATTATTTGTCATGTCTAGATGGCACGATAGGCGAGGGTATGGTAAACGTTAACTGATCTGGCATTTGGGTGATTGGTGTGTTATTTATTTAACCATTAGTCGAGGTTTCTTTTCAGGTTGTTAAATGACAACAACATAACCACCATATCCAATGACCCGTTTGGAAACCTCATGCAAATTGAATATTTGTAAGTATGTAGTATTACATTGGAAATTGTTTTGAAACATTTTAAGAAGCATTAATATTGTAGAGCCAATGATGTAACGCAGCAGAATAAACTAATATATTGAAAAGCGCTCGTTGACACCGTGGGGATAAAGTGCGCTTAGGTTTTTACGGCTAAGGACTAGTTCTGCATCCGCTTGTGCGCATTTAAAGGTGCCAGGTTGCTCACTTGTTTTGAATGCGCTTCTGAGTAGAAAGTTGCCTACATTTCTGTCACTTTTGAACGATGAAATCAGTGGTGGCTTCGTGATCATTCTGCAGTATTTTAAAGTAATTCAAAGGTATTTTCGCGCTCGCGATGCAAACCTTGGTCCTTTCATTCAAAACGATCACAAAATATCGGGACCTAAGCGATCTGCTAAGATCACTGATCGCTTCCGTCACGTGTACCTAAAGCTTCTCAAATGTTATCTGTTGCATAATCTGTACATTATGAAAAACGTTATACATCGGCGAAAGCGTAAGACGACTAGACGACCGATTCCGAGAAGACCAGTACGTGATGTTGAGAAAGATAACAAAGACGCACCAGTCACGCGGCATTTTAATCTCCCCTGCCGTTCCAAACAACACATGTCGATCTGAGGCCTTCTCTTACATCAAGGTACCACGGAAAGCCGTAAAAATCTACATGACTAGCTAATTTCCTGCCAAAAATTGGCTGCCTCTTCTGTGAAGACTGACCTGGCGCATCAAAGGTTTTTCCAGATAAGTTTTCCAAACAGTCACGAGGTTTGGTAGCGTTCGTTTACGCATTAAAAACATGATCAACATTCAAAGCCCGTTTAGGCAGAATCTACTCTGAATAGGGTTCATTGATTATCCCTGCCATGGTCGTAGCGACAGCAATGAAGAATTCTCAGGGGCACCCAACGACACGTTTCGGTAGATATCTGTTCGGTGAAGGCCGTAGATCGCCTTAAGCTTCCAGCGTCGATTAAAGAGTGCACTCGGATTTTCGTAACTGAAACATGGCCTAAAAGATTCGCAATGGGGAAATCATAGCGCCAGAGGATTTTGAATTGGTCGTATTTGCTATTTTTGACCGGATTTTGACTCGTTTTTTGCAGTCAAAAACGTCAGCTGGCATTTTGGGAACGAAAATAGCTCCCCAGAATGTTTGTGGAAGGTTTATTTCAGCTAGCATTTTCTCAAAGGAAGATTTTGTTCCCTAACATTTTCGGCCAATTAAAATTTTAGCTAAGGAATCCGAATAGATCAAATTCTTCGAGCTAAGGAAAACATCAATTTAAACAGACTTCAAACACCATAAGGTTTTTAAAAATGACTTTCTACAGCTTGTGGTTGATTTGGCTCGTTGGGTGCCTCTGAATTATAACTATTACATTAAAAATCGTAAGCATGCTGGTCAATTATGAACTCCTAAGTCTCCGACACAAAAGATGCTTAAGTGTTCGGCTTACATTCTATACATACAGCTCTCTTTTCAATGAAACATTTTTATTCTTGCACTTCAGACTTCTGCAAAACAATCTAATAAACTCAGTGCCAACTGAAGCCTTCGTCAAGCTTAACAAGCTCAAATATTTGTAAGTATGGAGCAGAGAAGTATGCACTGAAATTATCATGTACACAACTCGGTTATTGGGAATCAAAGATCTTTCCTAATCTAAATTGCCCCGTTACCATTTGTTCTATACAAGCTTCTCTTCGCAGTAAAATACTTCAGCAAATTAATGGTTTAAAAAAGCAACAGACCATGGAGCGGCGATGAGCTAGATCACTTACACTTTCAAGGGGCCAATACATTCACACGTTAATGCTAGCGATTTCGATTTCATTCCTAGGGAAGATAGGTTAAACTGCCTTTGATTTCTTTCGCAGATCCAAATTCTCTCACACTTTTGGCGAAGGGTGTGACTACAACAATTATCCCGGAAAAACATTGTTATTGATTTATTAAGACATTATAATCCTCAATGAAATACCACAAACAAGAGTATAATATGTTACATCTGAGGATGATAAGGTTATATGGAAATATGTATCTTCAAGTGGATTTTCACATACTATGTTTCCGAAATTTCTCATCATAACCATATTGCTCATTATTCTCGACTCTTCCTTTAATTCAAAATCAAATTGGCAAGTTAGTTAATCGACGCTACATTATTTGCTTTTATTTTTTGCGTTTATTTTCCCACCACATGTGTTCAATGCTACCCACGTAATGTAGTTTACGTTAAAGTTGTTTTGTAATAAAAAGGTAAAGCTATGTTCAAGAGGAGAGGGGGGGCAGAAGACTCCAATAGCGCGTGGCGCATTTTTTCCCTCAATCATCCAACAAAAAGTGACGTCACATCCGGTCCGAAAATCAGGCGAGCGGGAAAAGTCAAAATGGACGTCAACCACGACGCTCTCACAATGATAAAAGGTGCAATATTCCTACATCGGCTTCAAATGGTGTGGTTTCCTTTGCTCATACTAAAGAAAATTAAATTTTCTTTTTCACAATTTTATAAGTTTCCAGAATACCTTTAATGATTGTTCAAAAACTTGTTTTTTGCAACGGGTAGTTTCTTCTAAGATCCCTTCGCTTCTCTCTCGCTAAAGTTAACATCAAAGGATGTTGTCGTCCAAATAATGCCTCCAAGGTGAGGAACACCTCTGTCAAATAGCCTATCCTGAAGAGTAGGCATGTAACTTCAAGAAAATCGCAAACAGGCTGTTCTTGATGTGTGAGAACACCATTAACACTCGCAGTTTTTTGGACAGTGGTAACAGAAAAGAGCCTCCAAGACTTCATAGCGTTTTCACAGATTAAGAAACCAATTGAGACTGGCAGATTTTCGCTTTTAAACTGTAATGGAGTTTCATTACTTGCCAAAATTTTCGCACGTTTAAATTTCGGACTCTTTTTTATCTCATTTCGGACAAATTTCGGACCAAAATTTCGGACACTTTCCTGAAACATAGTTAAAGAAAATTTACACCTACAAAACAGGAATTAGACTGAAACAGCAACTGTCAAACCAACGAGAAAACAACACAAGTAAAATTAACAACAGCAAACGGTTTCTTCTTCGTCGTCTCAAAAAGCGTATTGAAAAGAACTACGAGCCTCTTGATAAATCACCTCAGTCACCCACAACAATAGATGAAGAAGAACCACATGATAGTGACAATGAAGAGGACCTTTCAATCGTGTTTGATTGATGATGTGAAGCAGAAGGGGACTAGCACCACTGGCACTGACAATGAAGTTATCATTAAACTTGGCCTAGTTCCAAAATATTACAAGTACTAAAGCAAAATGGAATTTATATACATTTTTTTCCATAGAAGAAACAAAACGTTTCCTTTCCAGTAATAGAAAAGAACGAACAAAGTCTAATCCGAGTTCCAGCTACATCATGTACTGACTAGCCTTGAATGCCAGTGATGGCGTCGTCCAAAAAGTACTTAAAATTTTATACTACACTGTAAACATTTCGGACGCTCAAAATTTCGGTCGCTTAAACAATTTTGACGATTTTATTTTCGGACACTTTTTTCGTCCGAAATTAAAATCGTCCGAAATGTTTAGCAAGTAATGTATCTATAGCTGAATTTTTATTATATCTCGTTTAATGCTACCCAACTAGTTAATTAGTAGCAAAAGAGCCATCTGTGGAAACATTAGCTACTAGTGAATGATTAACAGAATGAGTTGCAGTCCCTTTCTAAGCAAAGGCAAAGCATTAAAAACTATGGTGACACCAAAACAACGAAATTTATTACTTAACAGTTTTTATTTATGTTAACAAATAATAAAAAGAACCCATTTACAAAAGAAGCTAGAACTAAGTACATAGGATAATAAATTACTAGAGACAAGCTATGTGCTACTCTAAGAAACAACAAAACAAATAAACAAATAAGCCCTACAGGTTCATAATCAAGAAGCTTTAAAAAAATACACCCCGAAGAAGAATAATAACGTGCAAGGACATGAGAGAGAAAAAAAAAACTTAAATGGAGACGGAGTCTAAACGAGACCAGAAGGCTCACAACATTAATAAAACACAGACAGGTACATGATCAAGGATATATACCGGTAGGTCAAAGTCTATTTAGTACTCAAGAAAGATGTTTCTGCAAGATTAGCTTTAAAAAGGCATGTGAAGTCGAGCTAACTATATTGGTTTCCAAAGTATGAAAGAATTTCAGTACAGTGTAGGACTTGGGAATTTTCAAATGTTAAAACACTATAAGCTTAAGTGAAATGCATAATGATATAATGTATTATAATCAAGAGTTTGGATTCTCAATAAGAAAAAGAGAATTCTTGAAAGATTTAGTTAATAATAATAATATGTATTATTGTTGACCTTGATGTAGCAAATTTATGTTTATGTTGAGCTGACTTGGCTCCTTTTCTTACTTGAATGATCCTCACACCTGACCCCAGATAGGGCAAGGGTCCTGGGCAAAGTGAGCAAGATACATGTAGAGTGTTTCCAAGAAATGCAAGAAGCAAGACACACAACTCAGATGAGTTCAAATCTGAAAACCATACATAACTGTTTATAAATAATTCATTTCACACATAAGGCTCACCCTCTAAACCATGATTTTAAATATTGTCATTGCAAACATTCAGGTATAAAATTTTTCATAGTTAAATGATTCTTTTACAGTTTTTGCAAAAACATTCTCTGACAATAACCTCTTGGAAATCAACTTCACATCTCTATCTTCATACAATCCTCAGTGAACGTTTCCTCTGTGTGTTTGCTTTTGGTATTCTGAACACCACATTCAGCATAAAACAATAAAGAAATAATAATAATAATAATAATAATAAATAATAATAATAATTAAAACTCATCCAAAAAGCCTGACCCTAACCCTGGCTAAACCTGGCAAAAAATATAATTCTGATGACAGGAAACTACGAAAACATATTAGCAAATCTGAGCATATACCCTAAAAGCTCCGTTAGGGGTCTTATCTAGAGCTCGAGAAAGGTTTGAGTTAAGATTTATGAATCTTAACAAAACTCCAACTTATTTTTAGGTTGAGTGTCACAAACACTTCAAACCAGCTCATTTGTACAGTTCCAGAAAAATAATTTTTCTTTTCTCCATAGTAGACTTAAATAGGTAAAATAGAAATTCTTAGTGCCAGGGCTGGTGGTGAAGGACACAGGTCAAGGAGGAAATTATGAATTGAAAAATGAGGAGACTTAAGTTGATAAAATGGTTAAATACAAAAAAAACAAAAAAAAAAAAAAAAAATAGGTTTCGGTTTTTTTCTGTAACTATTACCACCTTTTATAACTAAAAAATGAATGAAAATATCACCCTGCAGCTGTAGATTGTACATGAAGTGTTCTGGAAAGATAATTTCTTTTCTTTTCAGAGGGTCAATAGTGTTGTATAGAGAGTGAAATAATGTCAGCTGGTGTGAGGTTTAATAAAAGAATCAATACATAATAGCATTACTATATAAACCAATTTAATTTAAACTACAAGTAAACTTTCCAGTTTTGCAAAGTTTCAGGAATAGAATAGAAACAATAAAGCTGGTTGCATTTTCAGAAAACATTCACTAGCTTCGAAATTCATAGAATACAGGTATGTGGACCGGTCAGTAAGAAATGCACACTGTAGATTGCAAACTTCAGACTGGGTCGGGTATAAAATGCAGATTGCAGACTGCAGACTGGGTATAAAATGCAGACTGAGACCAATACTGTCTCTTTGTCAAATACGTAATGTATTTTCAAATTAAACTTATTTTTGTCTTTCCGAGAACACCTTCCGCGAAATTTACCTTATTCTTTTGGAAAAGCGTCAACATTCAGTTTCAGTTTCAGTTTATTTTTGCCACTTATTGTGTTGTATTATACCTTGAAATTATTGACATGATTGAAAGGATGCATACGCTTTTAAGCGGAATTGCAAGTCTTGCAAATCCTTTCTCGCGCAATCACAAACTCTGTAATTTGATATTTCTAGAGAAAGCAATGACCCAGACATATGACCTAACTATTCAGGTCGTCAAATCAATCATGCAATCGCCTTTCCGAGAACACCTCCTGCGAACTGACCTTCCACCTCAACAGTTTGATTTCTTTGGCTTGCGTTAGCTGCAACCCTTTCTTTTATACAACAAAGAACCAAGCTTTAATGCTTTGCATTTGGCTCATAAGCCTTAACCTCCATGGTGGTTTTCGCATTAAAATAATAATGTAAGAGAGCCATGTGATTTCCGATTATGCAAACAATTTGAAAAGTCATTTGAAATCAGGTTTCTTTGAATATGAATGAAGTTTTTCAGACATTCTAAACCTTTAAGAGCGACTTGCTGTATCGGTCACCTATACCTATGCAAGATAGAAAAAAATTTGTCAGGAAGAACGTTTTTACTAACTTATTTTAAAACTGTAACTTTGAGGTTGTTTGGATTTTTATTTTCTTCTCCAGACGGCATTTTGTATTTGCCCCTAAAAGAGCCAAACTCGGCCCTGAAATTACACTTTTTGCGAACGCTAGCAAGCCAAATTATTGCGCGTAGCTGGAAAAGCTAACCCATATTATTAAAATATATTGTTTTAGTACTTATTTCGTGTTGTCAGATCCACATTTAATACGAACCTGAATTCTTAACAAATTTTCAAAATTATACGCTACGGTGATGTCGCGTCACATCCAAATTTAGGTCAAATTCATGGACCAAAAAGTCAATCTGGTACATGGATAACCTCCCAAAACTATTTTTCTGGATAAACATATCACTTCATTTTACTTTTTATCGCAAATCTAGCTTGGGTAAATAAAACGCAAAAATTTGACAGCGTCTTGAAACCAGGCACTTGGGCTAATCGCTTGACATTTTCCCCTTTCACGCCGCGATTATTATCTCTAACATTGACCCTGAAATGTTCGCCTGTGGGTCTTAATTCCGGTGAAATAGTTGTTTTAAGCCTCCAGATACCAGCTATTGCAATTTAAAGACAGTTTCTAGCCGCAAACGAGTATATTTAGCAAAGGCTTATTTTGAATAATTAAGCCTAAACATTTGGCGGTTAGCGAGCACAGTCAATGCACGCAACAAAATGTCGCTTTATAAATCGTTATCGAGAAAAATCTTTAGGAAAACTAGAAGAATAAATAGTTGAATAACTACTTGGAGTTATTTCTTACCTTAATCCCGCCTATCTTGATAAGAAATGGTAACATTGCTGCTGACGTCTTTAAGCTACTTTTCGTAGCGTGACGAAGCACTCGGATTACATATTAACCATTGACACAGGGTACCCAAGCTAATGGATGATTCGATTCGTTTTGTTTTTCGTTCGGTTATCGTCAGTCGGTGTCGGCATTACTGTTACATTTTCACAACCTCAGTGTTGACCCGCCAATTCTGTTAAGTACTATTATAATAGTTCCTAGTGACTGATGAATCCCCGCTGGACAGTTCAGCTTCTTGAAAGCTGCACATTGGTGAGATATTTATTATTTCTGGGTGTAACATTTACACATGGTTCTTACCAGGAGCTTGTTGTTATTGCTCCTTCACATAATGATTATATTAATTGTAGTATACCTGGTAATGAACGTTCTAGAATACTTCCATTTTAGACACAAATTATTATACTCAAAAAAAAATTAATAATAATAATATGATTTAATAGTT
>JAEMWC010000045.1:1752500-1777500 GCA_016490735.1 Pachyseris speciosa | reverse complement strand
CAGTACCATAGCGAACGTTCCATTCCTACAGGTTTTTCGTGCAAATGGTAAACGCTCAAGAATTTGGTATAAACCGGCGTCTTTGATCCGTTGACCAGTTTCTCGTCTTTAACAAACAACGTCACGCAATGTCACTATTTCACCATCACGCGTGCTTAGTCTACTACTCTTGGCTATCATCAAAACCGGGTCAAAAGGAACGTTCTCAAATAAATTCGTTTCCTATAAAACGTACAGTGGAGTAATTCAATTCTGACTAAACACTTCTTTATAACACTTCTTCTTAACTGACTCTGACCCCTAAATAAATATTTTTATTCAAGAGCCTTTTAAATTGCGTGAATTAGTCGACCGTGAACTAAATTCGTGTCACGAAACGTCGCATTGTATTCTATGGCCAGCGAAATCTAAGCTGAGTTTGAAAACTATAACGGTCTTCCGAATCGCTTGACACATATTGATGAAAATATCATAGTTTAGATCGGATAAACCCTTCGATTTCCCTGAATTTGCCAAAACAAAAATATTTTCCTTTTTTATGAAATGTACATTGGAGTAATTCAATTCCGACTAAAGTTATCTTTTCGAAAGGCTTTTACGACTCGTGACTCTCAACCTTTAACATTTCTATTGAAAACGCTTTTAAACGGACGATGGGTGACATATGGGTGATATAAGAAGTCTGGGTGGCACAATCTGGTAAAAGGCCGACTATGACCACTGGGATCTGAGGGTCACTCGGTCAAGCCTAACCGTCGGTGCTGAAAACATTTATTTACTTTTTTTTTTATCTCATTATTTCTTCTTCTGGTCAAGCGGCCAGACAGTTTTGGTCCCAGTCTGCATTTCATACTAAGTCTACAGTCTGCAATCCGCATGTTATTCCTCATCTGCATTTTATACCCAGTCTGCAGTCTACGATCCGCATTTTATACCTCGTCTGCATTTTATACCCAGTCTGCAGTCTGCAAAATGCATTTTATACCTGGTCTGCATTTTATACCCATACTAACCAGTATGTGGACCACAAGTACAATACTCTCTTATTTTTTTTTTCCCAGAGATAGTTTACAGCCAGTGTTGTTGTTTCTACAATCCCTGAGAACAATAAGGGACTGCTCCAAGAAATTCAGGGAATAAGAGTGGGCTCCCCAAAATTGCTCCAACTTCAGTTTTCAACTAAAGAATCCTAAGAGATCAGTCCGTGTTAGCTCATTCAAATGTACATGTACCTTTAAAAAGCCATAAGACATTCAGGGAACAAGAGCTGAGGTAGTTTGCTTAAAGGCGTTTTCATTTGGTAAGGAGTTGAATTGAAATTCAAACCAAATTGAACTGAAGTCAAACGTAGCCTGGTGGAAATAACTGCGCAAATTGATTGATATCGTATTTGTTTCTTATTACACTTTGATTTCCGAATTTTGGTTTCCGGGTATTTCCTGATTCCGGATTCCATGTCTTAGCGTAGCCCTGCGTTACAGAAAATCCCCCACCAAGTCAAGCCAGAGATCTTTCCAAAGAGGGGAACGACCATGTCTACCTCACCCTTCTCCAAGGTTGGGGGTGATGGCTTACAGCTAACAAGCACATAAAAAATATGATCATGATGAACCCCCTTTCAGAGGTTAAAACCTCTACTAAGAGGTCATTTACTATTTTCAGGTTCCTCAAAGGGTGGCCACGTAATTTGGACTGCATTTATAAATACAAGCGAAGAAGCTTAGCTAGAAGACATTAAATTGGAATTCTGATTTAGCATATTCCATCTATGAATATTCACTTATGAAGTATTCTTGATACTTACACAAAAGAAATGAGAAGCAACTGACAAAGCTCAAAGCCCAAATATACCAAATTTTATATCAAAAACGGGAAAAAAAGATCTTTCCTAGAAAAGTCAAAGCAGTATCTTAACAACATAATTAACAGTCACAGTACACAATGTTTGTAACTGCCATTTCAAAATACCGAAGAAAACATGGCTAGTCGAGACGCCAAGCTTCGTCCTTGTCGAGATGAAAATTAGGCGCCATTTTCAACCGGATGTGACGTTACTTTTTGTTGGATGATTGTAGGAAATAATATTGGCCGAGTCATCCCCCCATTCCCCTCCTGCTATGTTACATATATGTACAGCTGGCTAAGAAAACCAAACAGCAACTCGGAGTTGAAATGGATTTCTCAGACTGGTATACGTCTTATCTTCTGTATCCTCTAAGAGCTAAATTCATTGACAGATAATGAACTTCTTATATCTAACCAAATATTGCGTGAGGTTGAGCGTGATAGCCAAAAATTGTCATGGCCCAGGTTTGTTTTGCCTCTCGAAGCCGAAGTGAGCTAATGACATAAACCGAGGTCGTGATAATTCTCGATATCTTTGGAAAACCGAATTCAATTTTTATTGTGCATACACTTGAGCGTTTTGTAAAAGAACAAGAGCTGCGTGTACAAGAAACCAAACATCCTGCATCAACTCACTCTAAAAAACTTTTAGTTTGTGAACTTCTAACCAAAGAGCAGCGCAGCGCAGCCCAAAAGTTCCAGTAAATTTTACAAAAGCGCACCCTAAAACATTAAATTAAACTCTTGACTGAATTGAAGACCCGCTTAGCTAGCTGTGTTTACTTCAGGGTGGCTAAACTCAGTTACCACCTTGTTTAACTAGCTAGTTGGTGTGAATTCAGAAAACTGTAGTATGTGCCATTAAACCTTCCACAGAATGCTCTCTGATAACCCTATCAAGACCACTGGTATTATGGCCTTTTCCATACCAAGTAGTGGACAACATAAACTAACCATGTGAGTAAATAGTAGGCATCAGTCATCACTCACGCAAAAGCATTGCCTAAATAAAAAAATAGGAATGAAGCATGGACTACTACTACTACTACTACTACTACTACTACTACTACTACTACTACTACTACTACTACCACATTATTACTAGAGTAATATTACTTAATATCAGAACAGTATATAATAATACTAATAATAATCCAATCTAATCCAACATGGCGGCCATACTCTACCTGGCCCAGCAGCTGAGTAGCTAGTTTACAGCCTACACCCAGCGTACATCTTTGATACTGGACATCCATCTTATAGCCAATTGACACCTGTCAAAACAAGGTATCCGCTGACCGGTGTCACGTGACCATATCGCGGGCTCAAGTTAAGACCTCATCGAGGTCAGCTGCTTTTTTGAAGTTGACCGCTGACCAGGTACTGGCTTTCGATTTGATCGCAGACTCAAGCCAGGTGTGGGACACCCAAACTAAATCGAGGCTTAATTTTTTGCGCACTTTCTGCGGCTCGTAATTTCACATCCACTTGGTTTCTTAATTTTGAGCAAAACAACTTCATCTTCTTCGATCGAAGTTTGTGTTTAAATTCGCGTAAAAAGCATAAATCAATCAATCAATCAATCAATCTTTATTTACACTATAAAGGGCATTTAAATACAATTTATAAGTTACAGAAGTTACAATAATAAAGCATAAAATAATATGAAGCCATTAAGAAATAAATTAATATGTGAGCGGTGTCCAAAGTAGCGAAAGCTTTCTGGTTGGACACCGCCATGGCCAAGTAAATGATAGCATGAGACATTAAATATTCAGTTAAGTATGTACGTTCTATTTATGTTTTCAGAAAAAAAAAGAAAGAAATGAAAGAAAGAAAGAAATGGAAGCAGCAAAATAAGACACAGTCAGCAAAATCAAATTAATAAACAGCAGCAACAACAAAATCATGTTTGATTATACAAAAGATAGCATTTATACTCATTCTTAAAAGTGTTGTAGGGCAGACTTTTAATTCTGAGTGGTATAGATTCCCCAATTTTTGGGCTCGAGAAATCTATACGTAGATTTACCCATATTGGTTGACACTCTTGGCCTAAAGAAATTCAGGTTATTAGCAAATCGTGTGTTATAGCTGTGCACATGATTTACTGGAGTCAGGATATCAGAGAAGACATCTGGAATGCTACCAGTTCTAGTTTTAATCTTATGTGTAAGGCAACTCATTCTAAATTTATATATACAGTCCAGCTTGAGAATTCCTAAAAGTTTGTAGTAAGGGCCAGCACTCTCCCTAGCATGTGCAAAGAAAATGCATCGAAGACATTTATTTCGCTTCATACGAAGGCAATTCAATCGATTGTTGCTGGCACAACCCCAGGCAAAAATGCCATAGCTTAGATAGGGATAAATCAAAGCATAATGTATTTGTTTCAGCATGTGAAGGTTAAGGTAATGTCTTCGTTTGGTAAGAATACCAGTATTTTTGGCTACTTTATTGTTGATATGTTGAAGCTGTGGTTGCCAATTGAGATGCTTATCAATATAGACTCCTAAGTACTTAATATGATCCTTTTCTTCTACATTATCAATATTTATCCTAGGGTGATACCTTGGTGATGATACCAGCATATAGTTAGTCTTTGAAAAGTTAATGGATAGTTTATTGAGAGCAAAATACTCATAGATAAGTTTAAGCTCATGATTCATAACAGACTCAAGGTACTGTAAATTATCATTAGAAAAGAAAACGTTAGTATCATAAGCAAAACTACGAACTGAAAGTTTATCAGTACAATCTGGTAAGTCATTTACATACAGCAAAAAAAGGAGTGGTCCTAAAGTTGAGCCTTGTGGTATTCCACATGTGATATTTTCATTGTCAGATTTAGTAGATTCAATCTTTACATACTGCTTGCGATTATGAAGATAGCTTTCAAACCATCTATGTGGGACTCCACGGATACCATATAAATAGAGTTTGGATAGTGATAGTGACTGTATCAAAGGCCTTTGACAAGTCAAGAAATAAACCACAGGTAACCTGCCTTTTATCAATAGCTAGCTTTAAGTTATCTGTAATTTCAAGAATAGCCTGTTCAGTGGAGTGTCCTTTTCTAAATCCAAATTGGTAGTTGTATAAAATATGATGCTTCTCCACAAAAGCATGTAATTGATCATAAATTAACCTTTCAAGTACTTTACTAAATGGTGAAAGAGTCGCTATAGGTCGATAATTGCTAGGGTTGGTCGCATCACCACTTTTGAACACTGGAGTAACCTGAGAGATTTTCAATACATCAGGTACAACGCCTGTTTCAATTGAGAGGTTATAAATGTATGTAAGGGGTTGGACAATGGTAGGGCAGCTGCCTTAATTAGCTTATTAGGAATATCCAGGGATGTTTTATTGTCACTTAAACCTTTAAATAGTGAAGACACCTGGGTTTCAGTAACAGCAAACATAACAAAGCTAGCTGATGGGGTTGTTTTAATGAACTGTGTGGGGCTTCCTTCGCAATTCTCTATTTCTTTCACAAGATTTGGACCCACATTAACAAAATGTTTATTGAATTGGTCTGCAATCTCAGCCTTATCAGTATAGACTCTATTGTTACGTATAACTTTTGGTATGGGAGTTTGTCCCTTTGAGTTTCGCTTGATTAACATACCGATTAGTCTCCAAGAAGCTCTCAGATTATTTTTACATAAATCAAAGTGTTGGCAGAAATACCTTTTCTTACTTGTATTTTTAATCCAGTTAAGTTTGTTGGCATACTTTTTATATTCAGCTACTTCAGCTGGGTTACTAGAAAAGAAATGTGTTTTATATATTGCATGTTTAGTTTTGATTGATTTAAAAATGCCTTTTGTTATCCAAGACTTAGCAGCTAATTTTTTTTCTTTTTTGTGACATCTGCCTTATTGGTGCATGTTTATTTGCAATTGATTTAAGGAGGTCTATTGTTTTAGCTGTAATGTCATGGAGGTCGTTACGCTCACTATATATAGCATTCCAGTTGACTGCATTAATATCCTTTAAATAAGAATCTTCATTATTCTTACTATAATCCCTATAGTATCTGACTGCATTATGCCTTTTTACTGGTATGTCAGTAATGCAAATAACTGGAAAATGATCAGATAAATCAACTGTGATTATTCCGCAAATAATTCGACTCGTAGTATTGGTGTAGATGTGATCGATTAGCGTAGCTGAATGATGGGTCAATCGTGTTGGCTTTGTTATTACAGGCAGTAGATTGTTAGAATAGAGCATATTTAGGTAATCGTCAGTAGGTTGGTGGCTATTGCATTTAAAGAAGTTTATATTCATATCACCAAGGAGATATAGCTGATACTCATTAAGGTTGAAGTGCTTGATTACCTCATGAAGTTTATCCTTAAATATATCAACATTTACTGGTGAGTGCTTGTAGATACAGCCAACCATTATAGGTCTGTTGCCATTCCCGGGTGCTATTTCCACCCAAACAGATTCTACGTGTGGAATATCTAGAGTTATATCTGTCCTTGGAATTGACTTTAAACATTTGTTAATATAAAGGGCCACCCCCCCCCCCCCCCCCCTGCAGACGTTAGAGAGTCAGTATGGAATATATTATAATAAGGTAAATAAACATTGTCAACAGTACTCATATTGAGTGTGATTCCTATGACATCTGGCTTTAGATGTAGGGAACATAACATATCTTCAAGTACGTTTAGGTTTTTTGTTAAACTCCTAATATTGCAATGGAGGAGAGAGATGGGTTTTGTTCCCAGCCTATATAGAACTTTAAAAAGCTGGGAATATCATAATAATTAGATTGGAGATTTATAAACATGTTGTCTGGGTCAGCCTCGTCAGATTTGTCAGGGTTAGATATCATGTTGTATATATCTATATCTTTAAGGTTCTCTAGCTGCGAATGACTGGTTCCATTAAGCAGGTGAAATTCTCTGTTATCTAAATTATAAAATGGTAACTCTTGCAGACTATTTATGATCATCATGGTTGTTTATATTAGCAACCATAGTAGTAATTGAGCATAAAAAAAATTATGAATTTCTTATCTGATCAAGGTAGTCTTCGAATTCCTCGTGTGTGACAAAGACTTCAGTTCTTGAGGATTCATTGGCCTTTAGCAAGATCTTTCCATTTGCAGTCCACAGATATTTGTAATTGTTCTTTCGCTTGAATTCGTTGGTTCGCCAAAAAGTCGCTTTCGATAGCTCGTAAGGGATTCATTGATATGGATTTTACTGTTGTTCGCTGCCGTATGATCGGTTGCGGCTTGTACAGATGGTAAATGGCTTGTATTCTTCCCAGATAGATTCCTTCGTTTCTTGTAAACTTGTTCCCTTACGTCCCTGTAAACGAATTTGACGATCATTTGATGTTTTACTTTCTTAGTATCTGGTAGTCGATGAACTGCTCCAATATGGCTGTCGTCAATTTCAACGCCAATCAGGGATCCGATCTCCTTGACAAGCTGCTTGCCTGTTATTTCTAGGCAGTCTTTTCTCGAATACTGCTGCATTTCGTCAATGGAACAATCGATCCGGTATAAGGACTGTCAAGAACTTGTCAAAAGGTACTCCGGAAGGTGAATTTTTAAGTGATGAAAAGAAAAGCGAAAGATTTTTCTCAAGAAAAGCTTCAAACTTGGATCGATTGTGCGGTTGAAAACAGTATAATTCAACGCTTCAAGGGCTTTCACTTTACCGCAGCATCTTGCATCTCACTAAGAAAGGTCACTTAACAGTTCACCTGTGTTAATGGGAGGAACGAGTAGCTCAAACTCTGTGGAAAAAGCTCTTTCTTTGGACAAACCGTTTGCTATTTTTGCGGATGCTTGTTTTTACTTTACTGAAGCTTACGTATTTTCAAGTCATAGAAACCTTTACAACACAGCGCAGGACAGTGAGGTTAATTAAATAAATAGAAGCTTAACATTTGGTTTAATCGTTGTTACTTTTGTTCAGGAATGAAACTTGTATTTTTCTCTCGAATGGATATAAATAACAATCATCTGTACTCGTTTTGGACGCAAAGAAGTAGTTGAATTGTTTTGTTTGTTTTGTTACGTTGCAAGCGAACGAGTGTTTTTACTCGGCTTGGCTGACTGTTTTTTCGACCTTGGTACCTCAACAGCGTTAAGAAACCTTTGCCCTTATCTTAATAACACGTAATCACAATGAGTCCTGGTAAAATTAAGCATTAAAGGCGGAAACTCAAGCTCCAGTAAAAAAAAAGCCGAACAAATGCATGTGCACGTCAAAGACCAGCGCGCTTCACTCGTCATTTCAAAAACGTTTCGCCGTCTATAAACATGTCGTGTTAATTTGTTTGAACCGGTAAGAATAAGCGTTTGGATGTTAAAAACACCGAAATGGGTTGTCTGGCTGGGCTAGCTTTGATAAAGTTTATATTGGACGGGTCTGCGAGAGAAATGCTGGTGTGGTTTGGCAAGCGCTTTGTTCGTTAACTGGATGACGCTTTGCCACTGACAATCATTAATTGAGGAAGGTTATTCGGAAGACATGGGAAGTACCAGTAAAACTATCAAAGCTCTTCAGCGTTTTGTGTCAGCCAAGGAAAGATTTTGTGGGAAATGGCGCTCTTATTCAGCTCTTTCGCGTTCTGAGTGATTGCTGCCTCAGTGATTCCTGTTGACTGCTCTAAACGATCAGGTGTGGACCTCTTTTTTGTCTTTTCTACGGACATTTATGTCAAAATTGCTAAGCAATTTTTGTTAGTTGTCTCATTTCTCCGCCTTCTCCAAGAATCTTCGAAGAAATATTATACGTATTGCGCTTTGTTTTCTTGTAATACTTATGTTTGTGTTCTGTTGTTTCTGAACCGCGGTCAATTCATGTTGACTGCTCTTAACGATCAGTTTTTACCCTTTATTGTCTTTTCTACGGGCATTTATGTCAAAATAAATACCGATTTTTCTAGATTAATCAGTACAAGCAATTTTTATTACAAGCTAGTCTTGTTTAATTTCTCCACATTCTCCTTCTTCGAGCAAAACACTCGCATTGTGCTTTGTTCGCTCGTAGTGTTTTTTTAACCGCTTTGGATTCCGTTACGCTTTCATCTGAAAGTAGTTACGACTCACGAATGTCTGTCTTTTTTTTTTCTTTTGCAAACGTTTGCTATCGAAAACTCTTCGTTTTCCCTGCTGCTGCTCAATTGTTTTGGACACAAATTAAACTGGCCCAAATAAAGCCATGCGAAGTTGCTCGGTGGGAGTGTGCAGCTCCGATTCTAGGCTTGGCCTGGCTATCTATCTATCTATCTATCTATCTATCTATCTATCTATATATATATATATATATATATATACATAAGTTTAAGGATTAAAGAGGACGCAAGTAGTATAAGACATGGGGGTATCAGACCATTTTTCAAAAATAAATCTCAAACACCCCACGTCCACATGGTCTATTTTATGGATTCATCTAATAATTTTCAATGGCTGGAGACACACTTTGTGATAATATAGTTTTCAATGGTCTGAGTGAGAGATAGGGGGGACTTAAAGAAAAACCCAAAGAAACTTAAAGATTTGTCACTATATAATATTACCAATGGTCAGAAAGAATAATTTATCCAAATATAATATAATAATTGAAGAAGATGAAGAGCCCAATAGGGTAGTTTATAATTTTGAAAATTTATCAAATTGTAATTTGGAGGTTCATGAATATTTATCGAATGAAACGGACTATGCTGAATATCCGTTATGTTATACTAAAATAGGGGAACATAGTGTTAAAAAAGAAGAACCGTGTTGTGATAAACAAGAACTTATCAATGATGAAGGAATTGTTTGTAAGAACTGTGGTTTAGTTCAAGACTATCTAATTTACAATGAGTATGTTGATTTTCATAAAAATAAGTTTAAAATGAAACGTAAATCAGTCTATTATAGAAAGTATTATTTGATGAAAAAAATAGTTGATTATTGTTTTAAATACAGAAAACATATAGATACCAGTGACTTACATGGAATAATAATGATATTTGAAGAAATAGACATTGTATTACCACAATTGAATGAAAACCGAAAAAGAATAGTGAACATCGCATCACCATTAGGATTTAAATCTCCGAATGTCATTTGATTGGAACCCACCGACTTTCTTGCTTCGAAATTGGCCAGTTTTTTTCCATTACACCAAACACATGAACCATTAGCTCCTGTAGGTAGATTCCAATGAATGGAAAGACAACACCATTTGTTAAGTTCTCCAGCATTTGCTTTTGCTTGATAGGCTGCAGTCGGTGCTACACCCCAAACATTATTTGTACCGATTACTGTGAAATTACCTGTTGTTCCTGAAATAACCAAGTCACCAGAAGGGCCAAAAGCAAGAAATTTATCGAAACCGCTATTATCATGACCGAATAATCCGTTTCTAAATTGAGGATTAGAACCAGAGAAAGAATTCAGTTTAAAGACGATATAAGTATTTACAATATCTTGTCCACCGGAAGGCATATTTAAATTGATATCACTTATCATCCTTTGATTACCATTAAATTCCAAGAAATAACGGTTGTTATGTTTGTTTGCTTTGGTGCAAATTGTGGGTTCATTTGCTGTATTTGTCTGAGAAGCATGATTTTCACTAAGTGATTGATCAAACAATTTAGACACTTTTCTTGAACTGTGAAAAGTCGCAACTGATGGGATGGCACGATCCAATTAGTATACACAGTCTACATCGTTTCTCATCATTGTTTCCCAAAGTACAGTTTCAGCAAGTTGAGACAAAGAATAGTTTTTAAGAAAACCAAAACTTATAGCATGAGAGTCAATAGTTGGATTTGCGAGACTTGAAATATTATTTCCATTCATGTTCAGGTTTCCTGTCATTGTAACACTTCCATCTTTCTTAAGATAAGGAGACAAATCAACGGCTCCTTTTGGACCTTTTAATGACCGATATGACCACGTTCGGATGTGTGGTTAAATATACCCATATAATATTGATTTATACTAATTTTTATGCAACGAAATCGAGAAATAAACGCGCTATTGAGTTTTTTCTACTTGCATTTAATACGAATGATACGCCAGTTGCTAGATCGGGTATTCTGAGATAAAGATGGGAAAATTTTACATTTGATTGATTACTTGGAATATTGAATAAGTTCAAAAGAATGTCATTGCCAGCACGTGGAGTATAGTAAACAGAAAGCGTCCCTCTTGTTGTATTGTTTGGGGGGATTATTTTCAGTTCCATACGAGTTATTAAGGTAAATAAATTGAACGGGGACCAAAACGAGGGGAATACGAAAGTTTGTTTTTGGTTTTCAGAAATTACAGCGATAAGGCCTATTTGTCGGCAAACCATTCCAGGCCAAATCACGGGTTTAGAAAACCGAATAGCACCGCCTAAATAATCGAATAAAGTTACGTTTCTATCGTAAACCGAATTGCAATTCAAATTCAAATTTCCACCCAACTTTGGTTCTTTAATAAGAAAGCTGTTCATGTTAATATGGTTTAACATTGTTAATTCATTATTTTGACCATCAAACAAGTTTGTCGGCCCACTTTTCACAGCGTTTCCATCCAAATCCAAATCATCCTCCATTTTCGGCTGATAAAGGGAAAACGTACCAAGGTCCAGGGCGGTCTCCATTACCATTCCAGTGACGCTCCATCGGAACATATCCAGGCCACCATTGTGAATGCGTTTTCCATTTAAATCTAAATCGGCTTGCAGGACCATTTCTCCATTTTTTGCTAAGAAAAGTTGTTCAAACACTGTGGAAGAAACTCTTGACACTGTTCCATTCACCCCATAAACAACCATACGCGCAGAGGGGTCGGAGGTAGCGGTTTTTCCATGAAAATCAAGGGAAATATATTCTCGCTGTCCGGTTTGTCGTTTTTGGAAGTCCAGTATTGTTTTGACATATGCGGTGATGGTTGCCGTTGCTTGAAACGTTTTCGAGGTTTGTGCACCAAATGACAGTGTGTCGGCAGTTCCATACATGCTTACATTTCGCATCTCCAGGGGGAAAAACTCTACAACAAAGGTATAAAAACCGATTGGGAGCCTGAAAAGGTTGAAACTAATTCTGCTGCGGTATTGTTCGGTTCCATCTTTGTCATCAATAAGCGTAAATTTGTACGCTTTTTTGTTTATTTGGTGAGGGGAGTTTGTAAACTTGGTGATTTTGACCTCTCTAATATTATTTTCAGAAGAAGATTCGTTGACGTCTTCCATGATATATTTAAAAGGGTTTTCTTGCGGACCAGAGGCGTCAACATGGGTTGAGTCGACATATCTTTTTGTTGCCGCACTGCTTGCCGCTACAGGGTCTTTTAAGTTCGCCAGTGTATTATTGTTCATGTCAATGTCGCCCGTCATTTGCCCACCAGAACGTTTGAGAAAAGGAGCTTGGTCAACATAAATTTTGTTGGCAACATCTTTGTCAGCTGACGGGGCTCCAACATTTTCGATTTTGTGGTTGGCCAAGGACAAATCGCCATACATTGCAGTCGAGCTGTCTCGTCGAAGAAAATACTCGTCAGCATACCTTTTTGTAGCCGAGTCGTCTGCGTTGACGGGTGGAGCAAGATCAGTAATGGCATTGTTGTTCATGTTTAGGTCTCTTTGAGCAATCGCATTGAGTTTGGTTTGCAAACCTTGGTCAACATATTTTTTGTTAACGGCGTTTTCAGCTGGCGTACTGTTATAGGCGTCTTTCAAATCCTCAATTGCTTATCCGGCCATGTTCAGATCGCCCTCAGCTGGGTCGGTTCCATCTCGTTTTAAACAACTTGCAATTTGTCAGTCAACGTAGCTTTTCTTTGTAGCGTCAAGGATGTTCACGGGGTAAATCATGTTGGTGATAAGATTTCTTCCCATGTCCAGATTCCCTGACATGGAAACAGTTCCATCTTTTTTTATGTATGTTGTTGTGTCAATTTTGGCTATTTCAGCATCAACATTACTTCGACTTGCTTTATCATTAATGGCGATGTCCTGTTTGACGTTTTCATCATCAACATATAATTTATTAACTCCATCTTTATTATCCGTTGGTTTTGCTACATTAGTCAATTTCTTGTTATCGATATCATAATTGCCATTATCAGTTAATTTGAATCCAACTCCATCAGCTCCTTTTTGACCTCTTTTACCTATTCTCGTATGACCGATGTGATCTTGATTTGGTAAAAAGTTAAATATACCCATATAATATTAGATTAGATATTACCATAAAAGTTTTTCTTCACCGTTTTCATTGGCTTGTCTACATAACAGAAAGAATATGGTTTTTTAGTTGCTTCAATATACTTTTGTTTATCAATACCGAGCTCCTGAGATATTAAATTTCTTTCTCTTGATGATGGGAAGTCCTATAAACAAAAATGACTGCAATTGATACGAATCTGTTTCGGAACCCCGTAAAATGATTGCGAAAGGTATATGCATGACACGTTACGATGGCGCCCTTGAATGAAGTAATCAATAATACTTTTTTGTTTCAAATCTGTCACAAAATCATCAAATATAACCAATCTCTGTATATCAGTGTTTTGTAATTGTTCAACTGGTAAAATCTCATCTTGACTACATATTAAAACAGGGTAACCAACTTGATTACTTATCTGATTCATTTCTTTCATTAAACTCTGGTATTTGTCTTGGTCAAGATTTTTGGCGTATAAATGGATTTGATCGTAATAGATCAATGGTTTGAGTAAAATATGACTCAACAAATTGGTTTTGCCAGATCCTGAATTTCCAGCGAGAAGCATCCTGAATATATCTTTCGGCATATACGGATACAATTGTTTGAAACATTTATTTGAATCCTCACCACTGTCATAGTTTGGTATTTCCATATATGATTACGTTGGATTAAACTAACCTAACTGTATGGATATAGAGCGAATGAAAAGGCTTCTTCAGAGTGGAATTGAAGCTGGAAATAAGACGAGAGAAGTTCGTGAGGTTATCAAGACTTTTGAAAACATAAAACAGGATGCATATGATAAAACATCAGAATTATTAAAACCTTCTATTGATGTTCAGAAGGGTGTGAAAGAAAGTTTCGACGAAAAACAGGATGAAGTTATTGAACAATTGAAACAAAATCAACTGGCTTTAACACGAGGACTTGATGATGTTATGGAAACGAATCGCAGAGCAATTATGATGGATTCGGGACTTCCTAAAGCCATTGAAGCACCAGAAGATGAGGATGGGAAAACCACCATATTAGCGATTGATAACAATTTCAATAAAGATGACAGAATTATATTAAAAAATCACAAGCTTTTGAAACCAAACGATTTAACTCAAGTCAACCCACAAAAAATTCTTGAAGAAAAGAAAAAAGCTGGAGAAATCGCTAGAAAACTAGGAAGTAAAAAAGCACATGTGAAAACGTTAGAAGAAAAACATTCTTATGATCGAGAGTTACAAACTTTGAAGAAATATAGAGAAACGGGGCAAGGAATGAAGATTGGAGCTGTCTCAAGTTCAAAGACTACATCTTACATCCAATCTTAGACTTATCTAAGAGAAATGGTTGAGAGAGGTAACTCAACAAGACAACAGACAGCTAATTTCCGTATTTCAACAGGAATAAACAAACCGAGGCATGTATTTGTTTTCATAATCAACGACGCAAATGATGAATTAAAGACAGCTAATAAATTCTTGTATAGCACATTTTCAGTTGCAAATAACCGAACAATGACGAGTTGTCATCTTGAGGTAGGTAATGGAATTGATTACCCTGAGGTTCACTATAAACCATCAACTGAACCATCAAGGGTATTCAGAGATGTTTTAAAGTTTGTTGAAGGCATTAATGAATTTAGTGATGACACTCTTCTTAACAGGGGTAACTTCGGCTCCATATTCTCTTTTATTTATTTCGATTTGACAAAACAGAAACAGGATATTCGGGATGGGATGACGAAACTAACTTTCAAATACACTTTGAGTGCGGGAACAAACGCAGATTATAGTGTATATGCATTGGTCCTCTATGAACAGGATTTTGAAATGAGAAAGACTGATGGAAAGTTAATCCTGAGATCGATGTAAATGAATACAATTTAATCTAATTATATATTATATGGCTACTTATCATCCGCATGGAGTGACACTTTCACCGGGTCAAAAAGAAAAGCTTACAAAAGCATTCAGAACAAATTCAGCTGTAACAATTAGATTATCAAATGAAGAATTGTTTGGTAATGATCAACTTATGTTGACAAAGACACAGATCAACAAACTGATTAAAGCCAAAAATATGAATAAAGGATCAGACATCAATATATCAAAAACACAAATCAGAAAAGCTGTAGTACATGGTGGCTCTCTTTGGACAAGTCTTTTTTCTCTTGGAACAAAACTATTACCATATGCAACTACAGCTGTATCAAAAGCAGCTCCACCATTGGCAACAGGTGCTCTTTCCGCTCTAGGAAGTCTTGGAATTGATAAATTGTTTGGGAAGAAACAAAAAGGAGGTTTTCTTGTACCTCAAAGCAAGATCAATCAATTGATAGCTTACAAAAATATGTTGACTAAAAAACAGAAAGAAGATATTGTTAATGCGATGCAATCCGGTGGAAAACTTATTATCAATCCAACAAAAACACAGATTGGCGCCGGTTTTGGAACAATATTGGCGAGTATTGGATTTCCCCTGCTTTTGAAAGCTTTGACGGGGAATGGTTTACATGTTGAAAGAAGTCGTCCAAGACGATAAATACTCGTTCATGTTCCAGATGCTATGGTTGTGAAAAAAGATGGAGGAACTCATGGTTTGATTCCGTGGCAATCACCGCCTGTTGTTGGTACATGAAACGAAAACAACCCAATTGGTTTTGGAATGAAAAAAAAAAAAAAAAAAAAAGGAAAAGGTCTTCTGTTGGGCAAAAACAGCCCTTTCAATTCAATCCCTATATTAGGGACAATTCTATAAGACCAAAATGCATTAACAAACCATTATCCAACTTTGATTTATTGGATTGGGTAAAACAACTTAACATAAAACATTTTAGAGGAATCTTTAGTCGGGACGCTTTACCAAGACAAATCAAAAACAAAGAATGTGGAATAGTTAATCTTGACAGCAAAATTGGACCTGGCACTCATTGGGTATGTTATCGGAATATTGACACGTACTGTGAATACTTCGACTCATTCGGTTTGATGATGCCAACAGAAGTTCAAAAATATATGGCTACAAGTAGAAAACACCTCGAATACTCTGGAGATGAAATACAAGAGCGTGATTCTGTGTTGTGTGGATATTGGTGTTTGTACTATCTTATTTAGAGACAAAAAGGCAGATCAATTCTAAACACAATACATAATTCTAAATTTAGTTCAACAGATGCGAGTGTCAATCACAGATTCATCATAGACTATTTTGAAAAACTATCTAACATATTTGTATAATGGTAAAATCATATTGTGTACGAGAAAAGAGAGTCACTGAATGTGTACCTGGAAGTGAAAGATATGAAAAAACTAAAAATGGTCGATTAATGCTTAAATGTACCTGCCAATCTTGTGGTATAACAAAGACTAAATTCGTCAAAAACAATAATTTAAACGGATTGGCCCGTCTGAAGGGGCGGGCATACTAGATTCAGCTGCAGATATGGCTTTGGAAGGTTTTCTTCGTCATGGTGTCCCTTTTCTAGCAAAGAAGGGTCTTGAAGCTGGAAGATATTATGCATCCGAAGCAATGAGAGACCCGAAGCTACAGCAAAAAGCCATTGATTATGATCTAGATAAAGCTAAACCGGTTATAAGTAAAGTTGGTAAAGAGGGTTTGGTACAATTATCAACAAAAATTAGACCGAAAAGAAAAGATGGAAAGCAAATGCATAAGACTGATATTAAAGGGTTGGATTATGGTGGTGGGTTAATTGACACTTTATTAAAATCAGGTGTAGCGGGGTGTCCATGGAAAGTAGATTTTAAAAAGGGGCTAAGTTATTGACAGATCCTAATTTATTTAAAACACCAAACAAAAAAGAGATTACAGACATAAAAGAAAGAATAAAATTTTACAAAGAGCAATACAAACTTGCTAAAGAAAAAGGTTACAAAGGTTCTTACTCAAAATTTGTACAAGAAATGGGATGGGCGGAAAAACCGACTTTTAAGTTTCCGGGATTTGGTGGTGCTATTGATATTCATAAGATGATCGGTAAACTACCAAAACCAAAATTAGGTTGGACTCCGGGACAATATAAATACATGGGACCTTATAATCCCCTCGATAAACAGTTAGAGTATGATAAAAACACAGGTGAGGTCACAAAATGGTATGTCCATCCTTACAACAAGGTAGATGAAATAGCAGCACATCACGATATATGTTATGATATGGGAAAAAATAAAGGTGATTGTGATAGAAAAATGGTTAAATCACTTGATCAAATACCATATGGTGAAATGCCGAAATGGGGTCAAACAGCTAGGTTCTTAATCAATACAAAACAGAAACTAGGTCTCGGTGTTCCAAAAAACGGGAAAAAACTGGCAAGAAAAATTAGCAGATGAATTACATACACCCATAAAACGCAATTTTACTCGACGGCGTGTGATTGTAAATAAAATTGATGAAATATTGGGTGCTGATCTTGTTGAAATGCAAAAATTTAGCAAATGAAATAAAGGTTATAAATATCTTCTAATGGTTATTGATGTTTTCAGTAAATATGGTTGGATTGTTCCTCTGAAAGATAAAAAGGGTGAAACTGTAACTGAAGCATTCAAAACCATCTTCAAAGATAGAAAACCACAATATCTATGGGTCGATAAAGGGAAAGAGTTCTACAACAAACACTTGAAAGACTTGCTAGAGAAAAATGAGATACATATGTACTCCACCGAGAATGAAGAAAAGTCCTCAGTGGTTGAAAGATGGAATAGAACAATGAAGTCCAAAATGTGGAAGCAGTTCACTGTCCAAGGTAATACACAGTACATAGACATATTACCTAAAATATTGAAACAGTACAATAACACAAAACATTCAAGCACAAAGATGACACCTGTTGAGGCTTCAAAGAAAGAGAATGAAGGAATGGTGTATTTTAATTTATATGGTGAAATGGAAACATTACAACATAAACCAAATTTTAAAGTAGGTGATAAGGTTCGAATTAGTAAATACAAAAGAAAGACTTTTGATAAAGGTTATACTCCAAACTGGACCGAAGAATTGTTCATAATAGATAAAATCCAATACACTAATCCAATTACATACAAAATAAAAGACATCAGAGGTGAAGATATTGAAGGGAGTTTTTATGAACCTGAATTATTAAAAGCCAAACAAAATGTTTTCCGCATTAATAAAGTCATTCGGAGGGATTACAAGAAGAAACAAGCTTTAGTAAAGTGGAAGGGATATAGCGATGATTTCAATAGTTGGATACCATTTAGGGATTTAAAGGACATTTGATATCGCGAAGGTGCGAAGGTGCGAAGATGCGAAGGACATGTGATATCGCGAAGGTGCGAAGGTGTGCGGACGCATTTTCGATTACTCCGCACTGGTTTGTAAACTGTGAGCTTCAGCTCCTCACAAAATGCCTAGTGTTACCGTTGCTCAATTGAAAAAGGAAAACGATGCTCTTAAAGATGAAATTGCTGCTTTTAGACAAAATCTTGAGAGTTTAAACCAACATCTAAATCGAAACGATGGGCCGTCATCCAGTGATGGCGGCCAATGAGCCCAACTAGATGCCGCTACTTTGGGTAGCCTGGAGTTCTATGGCAAATCATACCACGACCTCAACAAATCTCGAGTGGAACTCAACGCAAATCTAAACCAGCTCCGCTCGCGACTCGATTTGCTGGCCGCCCGGGTGGAAGAAATTTCCACGACGCTGGAACAAGTTCAGCGTTACAGTTACCAGTACAACATCAAGGTCATCGGCCTTCCAGAAACTGACGCGCATGAATCAGCCTCCGATACTACTGCCTTATGTTTAAACCTTTTTAAACAAACGGGAGTCTCAATTGCCAATTACGACATTGATATTGCCCATCGCATTCCTACCAGAAATGCATCTTCTGGCCCGCGACCAGTAATATGTAAATTCACTCGAAGGAGCATGAAAGATCAAGTTTTGAATGTACGAAAGGACGCCTGCAAGGTTTCAGCTACATCTATTGGATTACCAGCCGAATGCTCGATGCAAGACGTGAAATTATTTGATCATCTTACTCCCCAGCTCCAACAACTCCTGGTTGATGCTAAAAAGTTTCAAACCCGCAACGGATTCAGATTCTGCTGGTCGAAGAACTTTATTGTTTACCTGAGAAAAACTGAAGACTCTCGCCCAGTTCTAATTAAGTCTCACAATGACCTTGAGAGATTAGCAGAGCGAGAGGGACTACCGTTGAGCTAAGTACTTTTTGATTATTTATTTATTTATTTATGTAGTATATTTGTATCTTTCCTGTCACTTTCTGATGGCAGATGAGTCGCACTTCCTATCTGCCCTTCCATTCAACCATCTAGATGATAGCTCTTTCAACCTAGCCTTGTATGAATTGTCCCACGGTCCTGTACAATTTGACAGTGACCGCCTTGATACGCTTTTATTTAATCCCATCGAGCAGCCAGAATTAAGCAATCCACTTTTTAGCTTTCTTGATCCTGAATCAAACTTTTTGAGTCGCCTGCCTACTAGCAAATATGTTGTTGAGGAAGAACTTAATGATCGGCTTGATATTGTGAACAAAAAAGTTAGCTTTTCCATAATGCATTTAAATATCCGTAGCTTACTTGGTAACTTCGATAAATTTAATCTAATGTTGGGGAATCTTCTTAAGCCTTTCTCTGTTGTTGGTGTGTCAGAAACATGGCTAAATGATGCCACTTCAGAGCTAGTAAACATCACCGGGTATAATTTTATCTCAAACTATCGCAAATCTAGATCCGGTGGGGGAGTAGGTATTTATTAACACAAAGATCTTGATTATAAGCTTCTCCCAAACTGTAATTTTTCTGATCCTGAATTAATTGAATCTCTCTTTGTCGAAATTAATGTTCCTCTTGGGAAAAACATTATTGTTGGGATTGTTTATAGGCCGCCGAATCGAAATGTAGCTTCTTTCCTTGACAAATTTAATGATATTCTTTCCAACATCTCTAAAGACAATAAACAATGCTATATAATGGGCGATTTTAATTTAGATCTTCTTCAATACAATCATCACGCACACACTCAGGAATTCGTTGACAGTTTATTTTCACACGCATTTTTTCCACTCATTTCGAATCCAACGCGTCTTACTTCTCACTCTGCGACATTAATTGACAACATATTCACCAACCATCTTTCAAAAAATGTGTTCAATGGAATTGTCCTAAATGATTTATCCGATCATCTTCCCGTCTTTGCGTATTTTCATGATGAAATTACACCGCACGTTGGAGTAAAGAAAATTTTCAAGCGCTCTTTTAATGAAGACAACATTAAGAAATTCAATGATTCTCTTTCTCACACATATTGGTCCACTTTTCTTTACGAGGATGACCCAAATGAATCTTACAACGGCTTTATCAATGAATATTCCAGACTTTTCAACACCTGCTTCTCGTTGAAGGCCATTACAAATAGACAGTTAAGAAAACTCGGCTCCCCTTGGTTAACCCCTGGCCTCCTCAAATCTATTAAGGAGAAGAATAGACTCTACAAACGATTAATCCGGTCATCTAACAGATCCTGCGAATCGCACTATAAAGCATACAAAAACAAACTGAATCATTTAATTCGCGTCGCCAAGCGCTCATATTATTTATTTATTAATTTATCCCTATATCACCTATTGTAACTCTTCTTGGTCGTCCACGTATGTGTCCAACTTAAATAGGATTTTCATTCTGCAAAAGCGTGCTGTGCGAGCCATCGCCAATTCCGATTATCGAGCACATTCTGCTCCATTGTTTGCTAAATTGGGTATCCTTGATATTTTTCAAGTGAACTCATTTCAAATAGCCAAGTTTATGTTTTACTATCATAATCAATTGTTGCCTCCTATGTTCCTCAACTTGTTTGAGACAAGTAGTGAAATTCATAATTATGGCACCAGGACGGCTGGATGTTACCGCCCTCATTTCTGTCGTACAAACATTAAGCAATTTACAATTCTCTTTCAAGGTCCTATGATTTGGAATTCTCTCCCTACTTCAATTACCTGTTCAGCTAGTTTTCTTACCTTCAAGAAAAAAATGTTAGAATTTTTATTTAAACAATCCTGAATCTGTCATGCCGCACTCACACAGCACCAAATTATACTTATATATTATCCTTCGAGGTGGCCTCTCCTATAAGCCTTGTGGTTTCCTGAGGTCTCCTCGCCACTAACTTAGGTGTATTAAAAGTAAATATTGTGAAAATGGCAAATAAATAATTAAATAAATAAATGTGAAATAATAATAATCTAACCTATTAATATATAAACGCTTTAGCATAATAATGCTGTTTGCTATTTGGTAGCCAAAAATATGATTGTTTCTGGCTATTTGCATTTTTTGTTGTGATAACGTTTATGACATTTGTACTCCTTACTTTGCCACTTTTTAACAGCTTCCAAATGGTGTTTCTTTTTGTCTTCATCTGACAATTTCAGACGATTGACTGATTTCAAATAATTATCAGGCATATCATGTTTTTTGACATACTCAAATTTATACAATTGACCATCCTTTTTCGAAACACTTGTTTTACAAATATTTTCACATACCCTTCTGATGGAAGGGAAACAAATTTGAAGATGTTTTTGAACGGCATATATACTATCAAAATATAATACTTCTTCAGAAAGGATATTTGTTGCTTTCACACACTTTTTATTTTTGCGTATAAATGAATAATCCCGACCTTTTGCTGATTTCTTGTTATTTTCTTTGGTGTAAGAAGCTGTAAATTGCATAAACGATTGTCTTCTTTGTTGTTGTTGATGTGGTCGATAACTTTTCCTTCTGGAATAATACCATTATGACGTCCCCATACAAAACGATGAACACTATATATTTTTTGTTTTCTACCATATTTTCTTATACTGCATAACATATAACCATGATTATTTCTCGTACCCGCAAAAGGTGCTTTCTTAATAATATTAATCACATTTCCATCTTCGTCTGAGGCATACAGATTATAAATTGGATGAACAGAATAAACGCATTTCTTATTTTCAATCTTACTACTCATACTTATAGGTTAGATAATATTGTAGTGTCCATAAGCTAAACTTTTCACCCCATTTTTCAGAATATATCTTTTGTCATCGAAACAGTTAAGTGATACTTTATTAATTTCATAACATCCTAACTCATGATTTTGACTACTTATGGTTTTCATTGTGTGATATATCTGTTTATTTTCGAATAGTGTTTGTTTATAGTTTTCATGTTTGATATCATTTTTATAACAATTTTTTTGATTCCCTTAGCGGTTTTTCCTACTTTTTGATTATCTTTAATATAACTGTACATTTTTTATCTTAATCCAATGAATTCAATTATTGGTATGCCCGCTGCTTCATCTTTCATTTTTCCAATTACTTTTTTATTACTTTTATCAAAATAAGGACTATTTTCTGGATAATCACTTTTATCAAATTTATATTTATCTTTCCAAAAATCTTGATACACGTCATCAGTTTCGATCTCGTAAGTTAAGCTATCCGTGTCTGTGAATAATAATTTAGCTTTATCTTCATACTTATTTTTAATGTAATTGTAGTGAAAATCATACATAAGAGTTTTGCTTAAATCCAAGATACACATTCCTACATATGCCGGCCTGTTGAGGAAAAGTGTTTCTTTAATCTTATGTACAGCCACTAAATTTTTATTGAATATCTTACTGCTGATGAATGTTGGTTTGGATGTCATTTTCAAAATTTTTTTTTCATCAGTGAATACTTTAACATCAACTCTCTTCCGCAGATTCTCCATTGTTTTACCAAATACACTATTATTCATAAGTTTGAAGAAATCTTTTTCAAATGCATTTTTAGCATTAGTTCTTTTCTGAGTATTGAAATCAATGTATTGTTTAAACCAAGGAGATTGATTGAATGCTAATACTCGATGGATTTTTGTTACTTTCAAACCGAGATTAACATACAGTTGAAGATTTCTGTAATGAAGAACATACTTCTCCTTATTTTTCAAAGTTGGGACGAGCTTATGAACTAAGCCAGTTGATATATTATACTTATTCGCAATTTTTCTACAATATTTTGATAGCATGCTTTCATCTACTTTAATCTTTTCTAGTCCAAGCGGGTAATCATTATGAAGATCATGCAACTCTTCAGGATATTCAAGATCGACTTCGAGTATCAAACCTTTTTTGTTGTCTTTCTCATATTTTGCTAGGTCCAACTTGTTGATTTTCTTTTTAGTCATCCATCTGAAACTACCTGTTGGTAAATACTGGCTCATTGCCCAACCATATAGATTGTTCGCATCAAGATACATGATGTATTTCGAGGGCGCCTTCTCATCATACTCTTTCATATACTTGTTATTTGCTTTTCCATATCGATTGGCAATATAACTAATTCCACCACGCATTCCTTTTTCAATAAACTGAAACATATTAATATCAGTCATCAATTCCAGTTTTATATTAGTCATTTTCAACATAGCATCCCAAGATAATCCAGGAGATGTAAAATAGTGACATGGGTCTAACTAGTATTCTAGACGTGTATTCTAGACATGTCTTTCGGAAGTTTTTAAATACATCAGCTAGAAGAAGAATGTCAGATTTTCGATACAATTCATGATATTCATCCATATTTTTTAATTTGAATTTATTCCAAACGTTTTGAGCATGTTGATAATCTTTATCTGATATATGTTCATTATTCAGTTTGCTATAGAAGTCTTCTTTTATTGGTAGCTTTTCATTAAACTTGTCAAATGAATCCATATAGTCATATGGGTAGACTCCCTTTTGAGACATCAAATCAATCTTCTTACCTTTGAATTTTTAAGAGGTATACTTTAATGATTCTTTTGGAAGATTACTAACTAGTTTTTCCAAACTGGAGCTCATAAATTGGAAACTGTCAATGAAGGTTAAATGATTACCAAGCATGAAAGCCATATATTTCTCCATGTTATTGGGGATTGCATTGATGTTCATTTGGCATTTTTCACCTTTCTTATTTGTATATGTATGCTTCTTGACTATTTCACCAATTTCTTGCATTATGAAATGTGAATCATACCCTCTCAAATTATGAAAGATAACAGGTATTTTCAATTCTTCTGGTTTTACTTTGAGTTTCAAATTACAATCTTGATGAGATGATCCTCTGTATTTTCCATTAATGTGACAATGATTTCTAGCTCTGACATAGGTTTTCTCATATTCTCTTTCACAAATGTGACATGTGTTAGCTTTTTTGAATTCTTTTTCATCATCTTTTGTCATTCTAAGAGGTTTGCTGAATTTATTTTTCATGATTTTTTTACAATTTTTAACTTCCTCCAACATAGCTTCCATAAATTTGTAGACAGCTTTTACTCCTCTGTAAATTTTTAATGATCTACTATGTTTATCATCATAACAACAAACTACTTTGTAGCCGTAGCCGCAGTCTGTATGTTTTTGGTAGCGTTCAGTGTATGATTTATCATTATTGGGTCGACACCCAGACACCTTTTCTGTAATAGCTTCGAAATCAGCATATATGACGAATGGTACTGGCAGTTGTTTGTGAAAATTATTGAATTTCAATATTTTGTTATCTTTAGTCGGCATTTTAATGGCTTGTATACCATTAATCTGTATGCAGTTTTCTTTGTGATTAACAAGTACTTTTTCAGAGATAAAACACTGTAAACAATGCATACAAAAGTGTTATCTTTCCTTATGCTTCGTTTTATTATACATGAATCTGTTGAAATCCTTAATTAAACATAATGATTATTTTCATTTTCTGTTATTAAAAGAAGATTCAAAAAGTTTTCATTCTCCTCTTCTGATATATAAATTGGATATGGTTGTTTGTTTTCATAACCAAATACATTGATGTTAATCATATTTAGCTTTTCTATTTTATTGTACTGTTTCACTCCAACTGGAAATTCAATTCCTGAATAATCTAACTTATCAATATATTGTCTGTCAGATTTT
>JAEMWC010000045.1:1727500-1747500 GCA_016490735.1 Pachyseris speciosa | reverse complement strand
CAAATACATCAGCCAACAGGAGTACATCTGTTTTAAGGTACAGATCATGATACTCACCCATGTTTTTCAACGAGAATGCATTCCAAACAATCTGAGCATGTGCATAATCTTCATCTGATATATATTCATCACTCAATATGCTATAAAATTCATCTTTTGATGGCAGCTTTTGGTTAAATTTATTGAAACTATCCATATAGTCATAAGGATAAACACCTTTCTGTGCCACCAGATTAAGATCATTTCCCTTGAACTCTTGTGAGGTGTATTTTAAGGCTTCTTTTGGTAGATTGCCTACAAGTTTTTCCAAACTAGAGCTCATGAACTGGAAACTATCAAGAAAGGTCAAGTGATTACCAAGCATGAAAGCCATATACTTCTCCATGTTATTGGGGATAGCATTGATTGTCATCTGGCACTTTTCACCTTTCTTATTTTTATAGGTGTGTTTCTTTACAATGGCTCCAATCTCCTGCATAATAAAATGACTATCATAACCTCTTAGATTGTGAAATATAACAGGTATCTTTATTTCTTCTGGGTTGACTCTAAGTTTCAGGTTACATTGCTGATGAGCTGATCCTCTATACTGGCCGGTAATATGACAGTGATCTCGTACTCGGATATCTTTGTCAGTGTATTTTTTATCACAAATGAGACATTCTTTGGCTTTTTGGAATTCCTCCTCATCATCTTTAGTCATTTTCAATGGTTTGTTGAATTCTTTCTTCACAACCTTCTTGCAATATGTAACTTCCTCCAACATAGCTTCCATGAATTTGTACACAGCCTTTTCACCCCTGTATATTGCTGCTGGTCTGCTGTATTTATCATCATAGCAACAAACAACTTTGTTACCATATCCACAATCAGTATGCTTCTGATAGGCTTCAGAGTATAATTTATTATTGTTGGGTTGGCAACCATGTATTTTCTCAGTGATAGCCTCAAAATCAGCATAGATCACAAATGGTACCTGTTGTTGTTTATGAAAGTTGTTGAATTTCAGAATATTGTTATCCTTGGTTGGCATCTTTATTGCTTGTGTGCCATTAACTTGCATGCAGTTGTCCTTGTGATCATTCAACACCCTTTCAGAGCTGAAGCATTGAAGACAGTTCATGCAAAAGTGTTTTCGTTCTTTATGCTTTGTTTGATTGTACATAAACTTGTTGAAATCATTGATCAGCACATAATGCTTGTTTTCGTTTTCTGTTATCAGAAGAAGATTCAAACAGTCTGCATATTTCTCTTTTGAGACAAAAATTGGGTATGGTTGTTTGTCCTCATAACCGAAAACATTGATATTGATCTCATTTTGTTTTTCAATTTTGTTGTAATGTTTGGTTGTCACTGGAAATTCAATACCTGAATAATCCAATTTTTCAATAAATTTCTTGTCAACTTTTTTGATTCTCTGTGGATCTTTGTCTTGTGGATTCAAATGTCTGATGTGGCACCATCTGAAGCATTCATTATCCTCATTTTTCATATTGATCAAACCCCTTGCACTGTTTCTTAGTTCATTTGGTAATTTAATGTATGAGGAGCCCTTCATTGGTTCATATTTCACTGTATTTAGATAATGGTTTTCAACAGATTCAATAGTCCAACCAGAACCTTCAGATACCCATTGAGCTATCTTATTCAATATTTCCTGCTTTGATAATTCAAGTGATTCTGCAATTTCTAGATTATTGATAATTGTTTGAGCTACACTGCTGAAATATGCTGTTTTAAACTCTAGTCTTCCATCCGTCATTTTTGTGAATTGTACCTTTAGCGTTTCAACAAATTTCAACCCCCTCATTTCACTCAACAATTTTTTAATGTATGTTTCGATTGCCATTCTTGTGTCTTGTAGTTGCTCTAGCGGGTCTTTGTCATTTTTTATATCGATTTCAAAAGATTTTGTGTAGCCTTTTAGAGCTTTCTCTGTTTGCTCTATCTTAGTTCTGGGTTTAGGCACAGGCTTTTTGGCTCTTGGGGCAGGCACTGGTTTCTTTTTCAATTGTTCTATTTCTTCCGACCATTCAGCAGGTGGGGCTGGTAATCTTTTTCTCTCAAAATAATCAACCAATTCTTTAACAGTTGGTCTTTGTGTTGTTCTCTTTAGTTTTTTGATTCTAGGTGGAGGGACTGGTTTGTAATCATCAACTATAACAATTTTTGGTTTTTGTTTCTTATTCTGTTGCTTCAATAACAATTCAATAAGCTGCGACTTGGTTAGTTTCTTCAAATCTTTCTTGTTCATATTCATATTATTAGTTTCGATTAAATTTTTATTCATCTATTTATATATATACTATATATATTTTTTGTTTAAGCCTTGAACATGCGCGTTTAAGTAGGGTCGATAATTCAAGTGATTCCAAATTCTGGAATCCTTTGAACAGTTTTAAATTTTATTTTTTTGATGCTTTTTTGTTTTTGTGTGAAGCGTTTTACCAGCCATTGTGTAATTTTTACCATTATTACAAACTTCACAGAACCATTCTTTATTTAGCATATAGGTAGTCTTGTGTTTTTTCTTTCCTCATCACTGAGAACTCTAGGCCTTCCCCGACCTCTCTTAACATTTTGATTCTCCATATAATATACTACTATATTTATTTTTAAATATTTTATATCGCGTTTAAACATGTTCTTCTTCTTGATAAGTATGATTTGCTTTCTTCCATGTGTTTGGTTATCTCATAAATTAAATCTTCAAAACAATTACTCATGATGTACTTGCACTTATTTTTTTCATACATCTGCTTCATATTATTTTGTTTATCAGTAACTTTATACACACCAGTAGGGCTTTTAAATTCAAGACATAGAGCATTATATTTTCTAGTGGGATTCATTAACATCAAATCACATTGTCCAGACATATATCCTTTGTTATAACTTCTGTTTCTCATATTTGAGCTTATTTGATTTTCACCTAAACCGGCTATCATTAATGCGTCTTCATATTTCTTTCTGATGAATGAAACAATCTTGTAGTGCAAATCATTTTCATTTTCAATCAATATCATATTATTGTTTCTGTCATTGAACTGTTTGTGATATCCCTGTTTTCTGATTGATGGTAATACTTTTGATGTAACCCAATGTTTAAATTTTACAAGTTCTTGTTTTTTGGAAGATAATATGAGTGAATAAAATCCTGATTCATTTATAAAAAAAAAATTTGAAAGTTTTTTCAATGGTCTCAGCACGAGGGACCGTTTTTGTCCCCCGTGAATCGATGGTCTCAGCACGAGGGACCGTCTTTGTCCCCCGTGAATTTGTGTTTATTTTATGGTTTATCAAGATTTTATCATCCGATACAACATAATCTCTGATTGCTCTTTGTGGATTTTTATAGTCAAGAATAGTAGCTATGTCTCTACCTCTGAACCATATATCATTTTTATCATCAAGATAACAATCTATTGATACATCTAATTCTTTATTATCGTAGGAATATTTTTGCATTTGTATATTATATTATAATAATTTTTTTTTAATTCATTTTCAACCTGTGTTTAAATATAGTCAGGAATAATAATATTCTTGGCTACATAATAGCAATAACAGTATATATACTGAAGTTAGTTCTATATATATACATTAGATAATTTTCTCTTTAAACAATTTCATATTTCTTTTAAATCCTTGATCGGTATCCAACTGTTGAAGTCATCACTGTAACCCTTCCACTTCACCAAAGCTTGTTTCTTCTTGTAATCTCTGCGAATGACTTTATCAATACGGAAAACATCCTGTCTGGCTTTTAATAACTCAGGTTCATAAAAACTCCCTTGTATTTCTTCATCGTTGAGATCTTTTAGTTTGTATGTTATTGGATTAGTGTATTGGATCTTATCAACTGTAAATACTTCTTCTGTCCAATTTGGTGTATAGCCCTTGTCAAACACATTCCGTTTATACTTAGATATTCGGACCTTGTCGCCGACCTTAAATTTTGGTTTAGCTGATAATGGCTCCATATCACCATACAAATTGAAGTAAACAGTTCCTTCATTCCTCTTTTTACTAGCTTCTGTAGGTGTCATCTTTATGCTTGAATGTTTGGTATTATTATACTGTCTCACTAATTTTGGTAACATGTCTAAATACTGTGTATTACCTTGAACAGTGAACTGCTTCCACATTTTGGATTTAATTGTCCTATTCCATCTTTCAACTACTGATGACTTCTCTTCGTTCTCAGTTGAGTACATCTGTACACTATGTTTCCCTAGCAAGTCCTTCAAGTGTTTGTTGTAAAACTCTTTTCCCTTATCAACCCATAGATATTGTGGTTTTCTGCCTTCCTTGAATATTGTTTTGAATGCTTCAGTGACAGATTCACCTTTCTTATCCTTCAATGGGACAATCCAACCATATTTGCTGAAGACATCAATAACCATAAGAAGATATTTATAACCTTTATTCCATTTACTGAACTGTTGCATTTCAACTAGATCACTTGCCCATATTTCATCAATTTTATTTACAATCACACGCCGCCGAGTGAAATTTCGTTTTATGGGTGCATGTAATTCATCAGCTAGTTTTTCTTGCCAGTTTTCTTCACTCGACGGCTTTTTCCGTTTTTTGGAACACCCAAACCTAGTTTCTCCTTGGTGTTGATTAGGAATCTAGCTGTTTGACCCCATTTTGGCATTTCACCATATGGTATTTGATCTAGTGACTCGACCATTGTTCTATCACAATCACCTTTATTTTTTCCCATATCATAACAAATATCATGATAAGCTGCTATTTCATCTACTTTATTGTAAGGAAGGACATTCCATTTTGTAACCTCACCTGTATTTTTATCATATTCCAACTGTTCATGCAACGGGTTATAAGGTCCCATATATTTATACTTACTTGGAGTCCAACCTGCTTTTGGTTTAGGAAGCTTCCCAATAGCCTTATGGATATCAATACCTTTGCCATAATCTAATCCTTTGATATCTGTTTTGTAACTAATATTTGGTCTCACTTTTGTTGAGAGTTGTTTTAAAGCTTCTGACCCAACTTTTGAAATCGCAGGTTTTGCAAGTGAAAGTCCTTTATCAATCAATTTCTTTTGCAGCTCTGGATTTCTCAATGCTTCTGATGCATAATATCTCCCCATTTCAACACCTTTCTTTGCTAAATAAGGGACACCATGTTCCAAGAATCCTGTTAGTGCCATATCAGCAGCTGAATCCAGTATGCCCGCCCCTTCAGACGGGCTACTTAGTTTCCCTGTTTCCTGACAAATTTAGTCTTTGTTATTCCACACTCAGCACAAGTTCATTTCATCATAGTTCGACCATTTTTCGTCTTCTGATATCTTTCACTTCCTGGGACACATTCAGTAACTTTCTTCTGTTTGATACAATAAGATTTCATATACCAATAGGTTAGATATTTTCGAAGTAATCTATAATGAATCTGTGATTGACACTCACATCTGCTGGATTGAATTTGGAATTGTGTATTGTATCCAGAATTGATCTACCTTTTTGTCTCTCTAGAAGATAGTACAAACACCAATATCCACACAAGACTGAATCCCTTTCTTGTATCTCATCACCAGAGTATTCAAGTTGTTTACCGCTTGTAGTCATATACATTTGAACTTCTGTTGGCATCATTAAACCGAAAGAGTCAAAGTATTCACAGTATTTATCATTTTTGAAATGCCGGTAACATACCCAATGTGTACCTGGTCCAATTTTGGAATCAAGATTTACTATCCCACATTCATTGTTTTTTATTTGTCTAGGAAGATTGTCTCTTGAAAATACTCCTCTAAAATGTTTTATTCCAAGTTGTTTCACCCAATTGATTAAATCAAAGTTGGATAAGGGTTTGTTTACAAAATGGTTCCTAGAATTGGGATTGAATTGAATGGACTGTCTTTTCCCAGTAGAAGCCCTTTTCCCTTTTTGGTCTTTTTTTTTTTTTCATTCCATAACCGATTGGGTTATCCCATGTACCAAAAACTGGGGGTGATTGCCATGGAATCATAGCGTGTTTCCCACCACTTTTATTTTTATTAACTGCAATGTGATCTGGAACATGAACTGGTAATGACCGTCTAGAACGGCTGTGTTCAACATGCAAACCCTTTCCAGTCAAAGCATTTATAAGCATAGGTATTCCAATACTTGCTAAAAGTGTTCCAAGAAACCCACCAGACTGAGTTTTTGTTGTTTTTATAATAACGCCTCCACCAGACTGCATTGCTTTAATAAGATCGGCCATTTGTTTCACATTCAATAGATCGCTATAATTGTACAGCTGGGGTAGGTTTTTATTTGGGATAATGAATCCGCCACTTTGTTTCTTTCCAAATAATTTATCAATTCCCAGACTCGCTAATGAAGAAAGAGCACCTGTGGCCAATGCTGGAGCCGCCTTAGCTACTGCTTTACCTGCATATGGTAATAGTCTTGTTCCAAGTGAAAAAAGACTCGACCAAAGAGAACCTCCCTCCATCACTACTTTTCTGACCTGCGCTTTTGATATTTTGATGTCAGATCCAGTTCCCATTTTTTTTGATTTTGTCAGTTTGTTGATCTGTGTCTTTGTTAACATCAGTTGATCACCACCAGTCAATTCAAAACCGGATGTCAAGGCTTTTTGATTCTTTTTCAACTGTTCAATAACTTCATCCTGTTTCTTGTCAACACTTTCTTTCACACTCTTCTGGACATCAATAGAGGGTTTCAGTAATTGCAATGTTTCATCATAAGCATCCTGTTTTCTGTTTTCATAAGTCTTGATAACCTCACGAACTTCTCTTGTTTTATTTCCAGCTTCAATTCCACTTTTGAGAAGCCTTTTCATACGTTCTATATCCGTATACAATTGTGTTAGACTAATCTAAACTATTAACATATGGAAATTCCAAATTATGATATCGTTCAGAATTCAAATAATTCATTCAGACAGTTGTATCCGTATATGCCAAAAGATACATTCAGAATGTTATTGGCTGGAAATTCTGGATCTGGAAAGACAACCTTGTTTTTGCATCTGATTATGGAACCGTTGGTCAATTATGATCAAATACATCTATACGCTAAAAAATTGGATCAAGACAAATATCGATATTTACAGCATGTGATGGATGGAATAAGCCAACAGGTTGGTTACCCCGTTTTAGTTTGTAGCCAAGATGAAATTTTACCCGTTGAACAAATAAAAGACACTGATTTGCAGCGACTGGTTGTGTTTGATGATTTTGTGACTGATAAAAAACAAGATCAAATCATAAGCTATTTCATTCAGGGTCGCCACAAAAATTGTTCAGTTCTGTACCTAACACAATCCTTCTACGGTTGCCCAAAATCTGTTAGACTTAATTGCAGCCATTTCTGTCTTTATGATTTCCCATCCACAAGAGAGAGAAACTGTATCTCCTAAGAACTAGCAATCGATAAGCAGAAGTATATTGAAGCAACAAAAAAACCGTATTCCTTCTGTTATGTTGACAAACCAATGAAAACAGTGAAGAGAAATTTTTACGGTGTTATCTAATCTAATATTATATGGGATTATTTAATGATTTACCAACTCCAGACAATATAGGAACTGGTGAAAGAGGTCCAAAAGGTGATAGAGGTCCTGGTGGTCCAAAAGGTGATAAAGGTGATAGAGGTCCAGCTCGTCCTGCTGGTCCAAAAGGTGATAAAGGTGATAAGGGTTATGGATTCAAATTAACACAAGATGGTAACTATGATCTTGAAAATAAACGCTTGACTAATTTTGGAGAACCAAATTCAAACAAAGATGCTGTTAATATGAGATACGTCAACGATGCTGTTTTATCAATTGAAGGAACACGTGTTAATCCATTTAAATTTCTTCTTGAAGATGTATCAAAAACAACTATTCTTAAAAATGCAAATGATCTCAAATTGGAAGATTTTAATAAAAGCCCTTACTTAATAAATAAAAAAGCCTTGTCTTTTGTCATTCCTACTGCTAGCCAGACAACTGTTCTTCGTTTTGATTTGTCACAATTGGAAGTTTCAAGATACACTTTTGCTGTTGAGTTTTATACAAACGGTAATCCAAATAATGCAACAGTTGATGATGATAATTTGTCATCCAATTTAGTTGAAAGAAAAGATTCGATAAAAAGAGCATTTCCAGAGACTCATATTGTAGAGGCTTATCTCAAAAGAATATTCTTCCTTGAAAAAACAAGTGATGGTTCCACATCAATGGAGTTATTGTTGATTTCACCATATTTACAGAATAATAAAAGACATTATGTTATAGTTTATGGTGTTTACGGATTTTCAAATATCATTTTATCACATATTCACGATCCTGTTTTTGAAATTGAAAATGGTAATGTTGCATTCGGTGGTAAAATTGACATGAAATTAAACAAAATCATCAACCTGCAGGATAACCCCTCAAACCCACAAGACGCTGTAAACAAATCTTACGTTGATAATAAAACAGCTGATTTCCTTAATAAAAACACTGGTGGTGTAATTTATGCACCTGTCAGCATGAATAGAAATGATCTATTTGGTATACCAGATAACCCAAGATTTGGTTATTCAGCTGTAAATAGAAACTATGTGAACAATAATTTTTTGAAACTAAATGGAAGCGTTGCGATGACTTCTGATTTGAATCTTGGAGGTAACAAATTGACTAATGTAGCAGCACCAACAGCAAACAATGATACAGCCACAAAGGGGTATGTTGATACTGAAATTGCTGGCATTGCTGGCATTGATGTTTCTCCATTTCTTAAAAAAGATGGAAGTGTTTTAATGACTGGAGATTTGAATATGGGACGAAATATTCTCAAAAACATGAAATATCCCGTTGATATATTAGACGCCACAAACAAAAGTTACGTTGACTCTCAAATTGGAAGCTGCTTAAAAAGGGATGGAACCGACCCAGCTGAGGGCGATCTGGACATGGATGACTACAAAATAATAGATGTTGGGGCTCCAACTACCTACAAAGATGCTGCCAACAAAAAGTATGTTGATGACCTTGTTTTTTCAGCATCTGGAACACAAAAAAATCCATTCGCTTTTCTGTTGAAAGATATTACCAAGTCAACAGGGATACAAAATGTCAATAGCCTTCGAATTGAAGATTTCAACAGATCACCATATCATATTAACAAGTCATCATTGTCTTTTTTGATTCCAACAAGTGGTAACTTCACATCCAAGATTCGTTTCAATTTAACATCAATGAGAAATGCACAGTATACATTGATTATTGAGTTTTATTCCCCATCTGATCCTCAAAATGCTATAGTTGATTTAGATGCCAAAACTATAAATATGCGTGTTGCTGGTCAATTGATAGAAAAAACCTTTTTTACAAACACCTGATGTAGATGGTTATATGAAACAACTGATAACACTTGAAAAAACGGGCGGTGGACAAGCAGCAATAGAGTTGGAATTGAGAAGTACATCTCCATCTGTTAACACCAAAACACATATCATCGTTTATGGGGCCTATGGCTATCATACCAATTTGTCTTACTTTCTCCATGACCCAGCTTATGAAATTGAAAACGGCCATGTTGCATTTGGTGGAAATATTGACATGAAGAATAATAAAATCATCAACCTGCAGAATGACCCAACAAACCCACAAGATGCTGTAAACAAAAGTTATGTGGACCAGAGGTTGCAAACCAAACTCGATACGATTGCACAACAAAATCTAAATATGAACAACAATGCCATTACTGATCTTGCTCCACCTGTCCACGCAGACGACGCAGCGACGAAAAGATATACTGACGAATATTTTCTTCGAAGAGAAGGTACAGATGCAATGTATGGAAACTTGGACATGGGTGGAAATAGAGTGACGAATTTAGCGAACCCGTCGAATGAAACTGATGCAGTGAACTTCAGAGTTTTAAATCGAGCTGGAATAGCTATCAGAGCAAACACTTTATTATTGAATCGAACAAATGCGATGGCAGCAGACTTAAAACTTGGAGGGCATAAAAATCATTAACTTAAAAGAAGGAACAAATAAAACCGATGCCGTAAATTTAGATCAATTAGAAAAAAGTCATATTTCATCTGCTTCTCATCCAAAGAATGCTTTCAAATATTTGATGAATGATATCGATGAAATTAGCACTGAATATGGCTTGACAGTTAATGGATATGTCAATTTACCTCGGTCACCACATTTGATTTCAAAAAAGGTAATTGATGTAGACTTGAATAAAGAAGCTAATCATATTTACAGAGCTAGAATTGGTTTTAATATGTACACAATAAATGATGGAAAATACACTTTCATTCTTGAATGGCTATTTCCTGATTATGAAGGAATGAATCTTAGTAGTGTAACATTCAGTGCAACTGGTGGAATTACAATTCATAAAACTGTAGGGAGAAAATTCGATAACAGAAATGAAGATCATTCGAGATATTTATTATGGATTGAAAAACCTTCAGTAAGTTCACCACCTGAATATTTATATTGTACAATACATATTAATGCTAACCCAACTTATCCAAATAAGTACAAAGTTCATTGTGTTGCATATGGTATTGATTTTGAAGCTGTAGACGTTCCATCAAGTGTTTACGACTTCGCAGAAGCTTATAAAATCGTGAATGAAAAAATGCAATTACAAACTGATTTAGATTTGAATGGACATGCTTTGATTAATAATTCAACAAACTTATTTGATGGTGAAAATGGTGAATTGACAATGCTGAATAATATTAATATGAACATCTATTTAATAAAAGAGGCTAAACTTGGTGGTGATTTAAATCTGAATGGCTATAGAATTCATAATGGTGCTTTAAACCTGTTTCGTTCAAGCGTTACAGGCGTAATTATGAAAACAGCTTTCGATTTGGGTGGATTTGCTCTCTATCAGCCAAAATTAGGAGGTGATCTAAATTTGAATGGGAATAATATAATTGGTCAAATACAATATTTAAATTGCTTTGTTAAAGCCAAACAAGGACATAATAAGAATACTTTAAAGCCTGTATTGATAAATGGCGCTGAATTTTTAGTTATTCATAACAATAACTTTTATATTAAGAATATGTATATAATACAAGGAACAAAACCCGGAATGTTCTACTTCAAGAAAAAGAATGAAGGTGATGGGCCTTTGCCATTACCAGCAACTATTTTCGAATATAGAATTCCTTCTTTGAGTAGAAACATAAGAACAGTTACAGTCAATAAATCATTATCGAGAGGCTATTTTATAATTGACTATTCACATCCCAATAGTGGAGCATTTGATACAACATTCACACTTGAAGTAATTATGAATTAATCTAAATTAATATTATATGGGTTTATTCAATCATTCACTAAATCAAGACAACACAACAACTGGTGAAAGAGGTCCAAAAGGTGATATAGGTCTAATTGGTCCAAAAGGTGATAAAGGTGATAGAGGTGATAAAGGAAATGGATTTAATTTGACGCAAGATGGTAATTACGATCTTGGAAACAAGCTTTTGACAAATGTAAGACCCGGCGATGATGTTAATCATGTCGTTATTAAATCACAAGTTTCTGATATTGTCAGAGATAGTTTTTTAGATTTATGGGTTTCTGAATATATTAGATTATACTCAAAATGTGTATATCAAATCAACAGAGCGAATAATAATTTTTTAGATATGAATGCAAACAGAAAAGTTGAAACATTATACGATCTATCAAATGAAGAAAATGATGCAACTCAATCAACTTTAAACATAAGACCTGCAGTTTGTACCAAGGCTGATAAACATAATGGACGTTATTATTTGGAGTTTGGTGGTTCACAGAGAATGATCAGTCAAATTAATTTGAATAATAATGCTGTTAATATTTTCATTGTTTATAAAATAAATTCAAATACAGGTGGAAATCCCTGGAAAAATGGACTTTTTGGTCATGATGATGGGGGTTATGATAAGTTTGTCAGCTATTACAATGGTTCAAATTTAGCTATAAGTGGTGTTGATGAATCAAATTGTGTTTATTTTGGTCCAGCATCTTCTATACAAAGTTTCAGAAAAATAGCAGATTATTCAGTAAATGATTTAGGTCAAATTAATGTTTGGCATTGTTTATCTGTTCATTGGGATAATTTATCTTCTCCAAAAACAAACACAAGTAAAATCTATTGGAACAAAAAACATATTGGAAGTTTTACATCTGCTAATAGAACCGGTAGTCAACAAATGACTTTTGGTGATTTAAATCCAAATTCCATCGCACCTCTTGACGGTAGTGTTATTTTTTTCTGTGTGTACTTGGATTTCATGTTAGATGAAAAAACAATTTTGGATCATCATAGCGTTTTAATGCAACGATATAATATATGATAGAAGAAGCAATCAAATATGTTAAATTCTTTTTTGATGAAACTAAACAACAATTTATTCAAGTCGATGATGCAATTTTAAAATCAGCTTTGGTATACCAATATCTGTATCACAAGCATTTTAAGGTAAAAATTTCAATAAACAATATTTTGCATACTCATAAGGATATTGGACTTATTGGCCCAGGTAGTGGGTGCTTGACATATTTCTTGGAACATACACTTGGATGGATTGATACATTACAAACACATGGTATACTTCATGATGCGTATGGAAGATTTTATAACAGTTATTCATTAGACCGAGGGTACACATATGTCATACCCAAGAAGCTTACACCAAAATGGATAAAAAGATCTCCATTATGTGGCCAGATATCTGGAATACTTTATTGTATATTCAAGAGAATTATTATATAAAAGATATATATGAAAGAGCGTAAAAGCATATTCAGCTGGAACCATATTTCAGGTGAATTAACAGAAGATCAGGTAAATGAATTAAAATCCTATTACCGAACATATCACAGAAAGTGTTGGGCTCATAAACAGGCGGTTAAACGGTTCAAAAAATGGAAATTACTGGGGAATTCCTTGTCTATCATCTTTGCAACTGGAGGTCTCGCTGCAAGTGTATCAACTGGTGGTGTTAGTTTGGTAGCCATCAGTACGACAGCACTTTTGATACAAGGGTGGATGAAGCATAAAAACCTAGATTTGAAAATCCAAAATTGCACATATGCTTATCAAAGCTATCAACATCTACTCAATTCAATAAAAGACAAGTTGAGAAGTGGTGATTTTGATGCTTCAAGCATACAAATCTCAATGAAGAATATCGATGATTATGTGACTGACAACAGTCCAATTATTGATAAATACCTACTGAAATATGACGAAAAATCCACTGCTTGATAATACGAATAATCTCATCAAATCTCAACATTAGAATGTCAACCCAATATTGATCATAAAATCCAAGCGTCTTTTTTGATCTAGTAACTATTATTTTATCAAATGGAAGATCAAGCATTAAAAATATTTGCTTAAGTATAAATTTAGTGCTAATCATTCTTTTTCGATTCTTATTTACCAAAGGGAGGATAGTGTCAATCTCTTCGAATATTTTAAATATTTTACCCTTATCTTTTACAGAAATTTGAAATCCATTCTTGCGACATATTTTATTTATTACATTTTCAATATGATATTTCCGATGATATACTGATTTCCGCTTTATTTTATACATATTATTATGAAAGTCAACGTACTCCTTACAATAGTCATAGCTGTGGACTGAAACATTTTCACCATTATCATTAAACAATTCCTGTTTATCACAGCAAGGTGCTTTCACACTTTTAACAACTTTGACCAATAGCTGATTACAAAAAGAACATGTCAACTCTCCCATATTCTTTAATTCATTGTGGATTACTGAATTACAAGTCATTTCTATACTATTATATGAGATTTTATTTTATATGTTACTAACACATGACGTCACGGCACAGCTGTGTCGGCCAGAGATCTATATAGGTGATGACTCATTTCCTGTTTTTCCGAGAATGTCACGCTTGGTGGTTTCCGAGAATTTCAGATTAAACAACTATAGATTATAATTGGTGGAAAATGCGCTGGAACCATCATATGTAAAAATGTGCTCGTACCAACAAATGGCAGTAGTATGGAGTTGGTTGGGTAAGAGCGCAAAATGCGCTCGTACCCCCAACTCCTATACTACTATCATGTCACCCTAGGGGGATTAAACAAGGAATTCCATATGCACAGGCTCTAAGACTTAGACGTATTTGTTCCACGTCTACTACTTTTGAGTACAGGGCAGAGGATCTTAGAAGGTTTTTAGTTCATAGGGGTTATCAAGAAAAATTTGTTCGTGACCAAATACAAAGAGCTCGGGTACTGGACCGGAACGAGCTACTTGTACCAAAGCAACAGACAATCAACAAAAGAACGCCGTTCGTGGTCACCTATCATCCAGGATTACCCAACATATCCATATCCATATACATATACATATACATATACATATACATATACATATACATATACATATACATATACATATACATATACATATACATATACCTATACCTATACATATACATATACATATACATATACATATACATATACATATACATGGCCTTCAGCTTTTCTTTTTATGATCGCTACATACCAGACTGGAACGGTGTTCCATCGAACATCATGCATGCACCTTCTTTAAGCAGTTTTAAGTCCTATCTATTACACTATGTGTCAATTTTAAATCAGATGTAGCTTGTGACTGACAATTATGTAATTTAATTAGGTTAGCTTTGGATTGTATTTCAATTTTACTTCTCTATTTTTAGTGTCAATCTCAAAGCTGGGGTGACTTCCAATAGACAAGTATTCGATTTACTTTGATTAGGTTAGCTTTGGGCCACGTTTAAATTTCACCTCTTAGTTTTTAGAATGTGTAATACAGTATAGCCCACGTATAAGAACCTGAATTTTCCAATTTAGCCTAAATAGGTTCTTATATAAATGGTACTTAAAGCAAATTTAGGCTACCAAGGTTCTTAAAATAGCTTCCTACATTTTCGTATGAATTTTATCTGAATATACTATATATATGATAATATCATCTTATAATACAGTATAAATCATTTATCTGTACCGTAGACAAATGCCTATAGGCAGTTCAGGGCAGGTACAGTATATTTCATTAACAAAACATAACAAAGAAACTCATTCAGCAGTTTCTACCTTTACACTTTTACGGCAACCCCACTGATAAGAACCTAACTTAAAATTTTAGCCCTAACAGGTTCTTATGTAGAGGGGGCTTAAAATGAAAATGTTAGCCTAACAGGTTCTTAAAACCCAGGTTCTTATACGTGGGCTATTACTGTATCAGATAATATTCTTTGTATGGGAATTTTCTTTCTCCCAATTACTCTCCAGTCATGCACTTTTTCTTTTGTATCAACTTAGATGTATTCGCATGACAAAGTATTATTAAACTCAAAACTTAAAATTAAACTTAAAGTAAGCTCTTTAACATCAATGTACACATCCTTTGAACTTCCTTCTCCTGCATGCAGTCTTTCAATTAATTTTATTCCTAGCTGGTCACACCAATCTTGTGGTATGTTTCATAGCGAGCCAGAGGTTCTTAGCAACCACAAAAATACCACTGGATCCCGCTGAGATAGGGGACAATTTGCCACCAATCTCAGCAGGATATCCAGCTACTCTGAACATTCCAATGTAATTGAATCGCTTCTAGTACTCGTTTCTGTTTGATATGGGGTGTCAATTTTCACGCTTATCTGTCATAATCCTTAAACGTGATCGTTTATTTATGGCGAGAGTTTAATTAAATTCTATCTTTAAATCTGATGCACACGAAAAGTGACTGCGGGAACGGGAAAACGATACCCAATAGTTTGTTTTGGTTTTGGTGAATAATTACTCTTGAGGTAGGCTCATCGGTTCCGGAAAATAGCACTAAATTACAACCAAATACTCAAGTTTTCTTTGTTTCTCTTTCGCATGCAATATGGGAAAAACAATAGGGCTGTTTATACGAGAGAAAATAAGCCGCGGCTTACTCAGGCCAAGGATTACATAAGACACGAACACTCCGTATAAATGGTACAAAATCTACGTTCACGGCTTTCTCAAGCTGCGGCTTATCCTGGCCTAAGAGTTTTTACTCGTAGAAATGGTTCCTTTCGCGTCTTATGTAAGCCGCGGCCAGAGTAAGCCACGGCTTATTTTCTCTCGCATAAACAGCCCTATTATGTGTTTTGTTTTTGGAGGGAGATATATCTCTTTTGAACGCTAATTAAAATTCTCTCGTATTCCTTAATCAAAGATACTTGCAATACATGGTAATAGTGAACGTGTTTGCGAGTAATTTACACAAATCAGTCTGCAAGTATTACCCGTCTTGAACACCGTGAAAGTAAATTAACATCACTGAGCTAAAATAATTCGCTTCAATATGTGATATCGTTGCGTGCCCATGAACAAAACTTTTACTATCCGTACGGTTTCCGTAGGAACTGATAAAATTCTCGTTGAATAATTCCTCAATAATCTCGGCAAACGTCGAAGTGGAAGTTTCAGTATTCGACTTCCGAAACCGACCTTGGCAGGAAAAGCGACAACGGCGACGGTATCGAAATCATCATTTCAAAATATAACTTCTCCTTTCTCTAATTCTTTCCCGATTGTTAAAATTTGTTTAACTTGGAAAATGCTGGCGAATTCTCCAAGGACTAAATTACTCTGAAGGGCATTAAAGTAAGGAAAACGTTCTAGAAAAAAAAAACATTTCATCCGAACGCGTTATTGTTCTACAAAGAAATGTACCAAATGTAAAACGTTTTGGTCATTAAACCTGCTTACAACATTTGCCTAGATTTTTATCTGCATTTCATAAAACTGATCATGTTATATATCCCAGAGACACTCAGGCATATAGGGATGCCAGGACCTCAACCTGGATGAACCAGAAAAGATACAGAACATTTTCCTACATTTTTATCTGCACTTTAAAAAATGTTCATGTTATATATCCCAGAAACACTCAGGCATACAGTGATGCCAGGACCTCAACCTGGATGAAACAGAAACGATATAGAACATTTGCCTAAATTTTTATCTGCATTAAAAAAAACTGTTATGTTAAATATCCCAGAGAGTAATAGTATGTTAGGACTTCAACCTGGGTGAGCCAAAAAAGATATAGAACATTTGCCTAGATTTTTATCTACACTTCAAAAAACTGTTCCTGTTATATATCCCAGAAGCACTCAGGCCTACAGTGATGCCAGGACCTCAACCTAAATGAACCAGAAAAGATATAGAAAATTTGCCTAAATTTTTATTTGCATTAAAAAAAACTGTTATGTTAAATATCCCAGAAGCGCTCAGGCATACAGTGATGCCAGGACTTCAACCTGGGTGAACCAGAAAAGATATAGAACATTTGCCTCGATTTTTATCTGCACTTCAAAAAAAACTGTTCATGTTATATATCCCAGAAGCACTCAGGCATACAGTGATGCCAGGACCTCAACCTGGATGAACCAGAAAAGATAAAGAACATTTGCCTAAATTTTTATCTGCATTTAAAAACAACTGTTATGCTGTTATGTTAAATATCCCAGAAGCGCTCAGGCATACAGTGATGCCAGGACTTCAACCTGGGTGAGCCAAAAAAGATATAGAACATTTGCCTAGATTTTTATCTACACTTCAAAAAACTGTTCCTGTTATATATCCCAGAAGCACTCAGGCCTACAGTGATGCCAGGACCTCAACCTGGATGAACCAGAAAAGATATAGAACAGTTGCCTAAATTTTTATTTGCATTACAAAAAACTGTTATGTTAAATATCCCAGAAGCGCTCAGGCATACAGTGATGCCAGGACTTCAACCTGGGTGAACCAGAAAAGATATAGAACATTTGCCTAGATTTTTATCTGCACTTCAAAAAAAACTGTTCATGTTATATATCCCAGAAGCACTCAGGCATACAGTGATGCCAGGACCTCAACCTGGATGAACCAGAAAAGATATAGAACATTTGCCTAAATTTTTATCTGCATTTAAAAAAAACTGTTATGTTAAATATCCCAGAAGCGCTCAGGCATACAGTGATGCCAGGACTTCAACCTGGGTGAACCAAAAAAGATATAGAACATTTGCCTAGATTTTTGTCTACACTTCAAAAAACTGTTCATGTTATATATCCCAGAAGCACTAAGGCAAACAGTGATGCCAGGGCCTCAACCTGGATGAACCAGAAAAGATATAGAACATTTGCCTAGATTTTTATCTGCACTTCTTAAAACTGTTCACGTTATATATCCCAGAAGCACTCAGGCATACTGTGATGCCATGACCTCAACCTGGATGAACCAGAAAAGATATGGAACACTTACCTAAATTTTTATCTGCAAGTTACATATTCTAAATCACTTGAATATTTTACTATTGCTATTTTCCTCGCACAAACAAACAGAGTCCTAAACTCCTTGGTAGTTTGAAAAGGTTTTTAGAAGCTGTTTCTGGACGATAATATATTCTTCAACGATAATTTTCAGTTTTCAAACTGCCACTATTTTAGTCACCACCATAAATGGAAGAAATAGCCGCCAGATAAAATATTTTGTGCTTTGACAGAGAACAGCTATGCAAAAGATATAAGTACCCATATCCACTTATAAAGACAAAATAAGGAGCCGCCCACTTCCGCGCCCCCTCACCAGCCCGATCTTCATTATCGTGGATCGCTGACGAGTGCGCGCGTATTTCGCAGCCTCATATTTAATTTGCCGCCAGAATATAATTGATTTGCCGCCAGAATATAATTTACATGAACTTTGCTACATATACATAAATATGAATTGAACAGAGAGATTACCGCTCAACAATGGTCCGAAATCGAAAGGAATTATAACTCAATCAAATCTTACAGAAAAATTTACATTAGAATATAATCCCAGGGAAAATGTCATGGGCGATTCCTACCAAACGTACCAATGTAACAAAATACCTCTTATGTTCGTATTTCCGCTTTTAAAATTGTCCGATGGCGATTTACTTCGGCGGCTAAAAATATAGTTACAACTTACCAAAGTCCATTGCACGTCAATGAAATCACCCGATAAAAAAGAATTTCAGCCTGAGAAGGCGTCACTCCCTGTAATTTCTGTCCATCACATACCGAGATATGTCGATTATCCCCTCGAAAGTCTCAACGAATCGCTAAAGCATAACATTTGACGAAACTAGCGTTTTATCGTACAAGTAAAACCATAAAATGCCATGAGAACACGGCGTAAGCGTGCCGCGTGGTGGTAAATTAAATTCTGCAGCTGAAGGGCAAAAACAATACTTCTTTCAAGGTGTGCTAAGATGCTCCTGCAGTGAAACCCTAAATGGAGTACGTTGACGGCTCTTATGCAGACCTATAACGTCACTCCCTAGCAACCAGACTTGAGAGATTTGTTAACTTCCGGTTATCTCTGGCTCGTTATGGATGACATTTGGCACTAATGTTTGATGGGGTTTTTGATGTTTGATGAAGTATGTTGTGCAATTTCAAATGTACATGGAGAAATGTGAGACTAGTCCTTACCTTTCTTGCAAAATAGAAAATCAAGTTAAGATGGCTAACACGAATTTCCAGCACTTTTGCTTTGGTGAATCATTACCTTAAATCCTCAGACTACATTGTTAATTACCTTGATGCTGATATCAACTTAATGCCCAATATTTTATTATCAAGTTGCTTAGTCTTGCACTTGCCTGGCCGGAGGAGCAGCTGGATCTCTTTTTCAAACCACTGTAGATGCATTGATTGATGAGCTTAATGTCAGCAAGAAGTTTTTTGCAATAGTAAGTTCAAGAAGTAACTGATCAAAAGAAATATCTTGGTCTTAATGCATATAATCTAATTATTTTTATTGACTTCCATTAATCTTTCTTTGGTAATTTTTTTGAGGCATACATATATCCAGAGGATACACAATATCTGATTTCCAACTGTCTCATGGGAGGCTTTGGATAACTGAAATTGCATTCATTATGAAGTGATGATCTGAATCATTATATATCTGATGTCGGATA
>JAEMWC010000045.1:1690000-1722500 GCA_016490735.1 Pachyseris speciosa | reverse complement strand
TCTCGTTGCCTGATACAACAGGCACGCTTTTTAGGGGCTGTACACGTTACGTTGGTATCTGTTCTACAGAACACCTTAGCACCTTTATGTGCTTTATTTTATTGTTTGCTGGCTTTGGCGTCACCTTAATTTCTGTTTCTGGTCGATAACGCAACAGTGTGCAATCCTTCATCGACCACCTCCTGTGTGGGTGTGTCCTCAATGCACTTGGTTATCATGTTAATGCCAGAAACTGTTTTATTATTTGTGAAGATGGCTTGCACCCCTAGCTGTTCATTTTGTGTTTTGAATAACACACACAACCAAACAAAAAAGCTATATATTCCACCAACAGTTTAGTGACCTCAATTGCCCTCATTTTGCACATACCAGTTTTCACCACAAAGGAAACACAGGTGTTTTCGCAAATTTAATCATGCTCATTATTCGTAGAAGGCATTTCCTTGCCACAATTTTATTTCATTATCACACGGAAACCAACTTAATTAAGCTCATTATGTCGTCATCTAATTTTGTATTACCACTAAGCCATGCCTCCAAAGAAGCGCTCATCAAGCCGAAATACTCGTGCCAACCCGAAACGCCCACGTGTTTCGGAAATGAATGACACCCAAGCCGGACAAGCCGACCAAACGGACCAAATGATGTCGGTGAACATCCAGGTGCTCTCGGCTTCGATATCCGTGGCTGTAAAGCAGGCCGTACAGGAGGCTTTGGCTGGTACATTAAGCGCACGATCCCAAGACGAAACGGCTTCGTCCGGGGAGCAGTTAGCCAATAGAGCCATCGAAACGTCCCTGGAAACCATCACCCTAGGTACACAGCCCATTCTCTCCAGGGACGCCATAGTCTTAAATCCGTCACCAGGAACGCCACAGGCCCCCAAGCAGTTGTTCGCCAGCCTAGCTGTTCCTCTTAAGAGTAGGGTGAGCTCCAAAGTTAAGGCCAAAATTTGGGCCCACGAGTATATTGACTTTGGGTCCTTATTAATTCTCAATCCTACCAACCAGAAATATGCCTTATCTGTGTCATCCTTTAGGGGGGGGGTGAATACACCCAACCACAGCTAACTTTAGAGCCTAGTCACATGGCAAAAAAGATCCAAAGTCTAAACCAGTGGCTTTCTGCCTTTAGCATTTTTGTGCCAATTTACTCAGAAAAATTTGCACAAGAGACACCTAAGCTAATGAAATACTGCGAAATTGTCCGTGATATCGCTGCCAGGCCGGGGGATTGGCAGTACTATGACGAGCAATTTTGTTATATACGGCAATCAGCCCCAGAACAGTTTCCTTGGGGTGCGGTTCACTGGGAATTATGGCTTAAGGCTGTGACTAATTTTCGCCCCAAGTCGCACGTCACTTCTGACAAATCCTTCACGCGCTCCCGTACTCGCCAGTCCTTTCCTAGGGGGAAATGCTGGGCGTTCCATGGGGGACGAGTCTGTAACGGTTGTCGGTACGAACACGTCTGTTATAAGTGTGGGTCAAAACACCCCGCACCCCAGTGCCCGACCATTGGTCAACAGCGTGGACCTCCCCCCAAAGCCGGTCCATCCAGTCCAGTTCAAGATCAACCTTCACAAGCCGGTCACACCCGTAAAGGTGGCTCGTCTTAAATTCCTTCTCCGTGGCTACAACTCTGCCATTCAATGTTATTTAGTTAACGGTTTTTCTTGCGTTTTTCTTATTGGCTTTCGGGGAAAGCGACACGCTGCCCAATCTCCCAACCTTGAGAGCGCCATGAAGCGCCCTCCGATTGTGCGATCCAAGCTGCAGAAGGAGTGCGAGGCCGGGAGAATTGTTGGTCCTTTTCTTTCTCCCCCGTTTCCAGAGTTTGTATGTTCTCCTTTAGGCATAGTTCCCAAAAAAGATCCCTCTGAATTCATCACCATTTCGTACCCTAACGGTACTTCAGTGAATGATCATATTCAAGAATGCTCTTTAGTGCGCTACGCTTCAATTTCTGACGCCATTTCGGCAATGAAAAAGGAAGGGCAGGTCGCTTTTTGGCTAAAACTGACATAAAATCCGCGTTTAGAGTTGTACCAATACATCCGTCAGATTTTCCACTCCTAGGAATGAAACTAGACAATCAGTATTATTTTGATGTCTGCCTAGCTATGGGTCTCTCGTCTAGCTGTGCCATTTTTGAAGCTTTCAGCATTTCCTTAGAATGGATTTCCTTGTATCGAGTAGGGGCCTCAAACGTCTTACACATCTTAGATGACTTCCTTTTTATTGCTAACAGTGAACCTTAATGCCGTACTGATTTAGACAATTTCATTCGTATGTGCGAATACATTGGGGTACCCATAGCTCAGGAGAAAACTGTTGGCCCCTCCAAAGTCCTACAGTTTGCCGGAATAACACTAGACTCGGTCAAACAAGAGGCCCGTTTGCCTGACGACAAGCTTCAAAAATGCCGTGGGTTACTTGAGACTTTTCGCAGATGTCGTAAGGTTACCTTACGAGACTTGCAGTCTTTAATAGGGTTTCTCAATTTTACATGTTCGGTAGTTGTACCAGGCCGGGCCTTTCTTCGCCGCATGATGGACCTCACTGTCGGGGTGCGGCGCCCCCATCACCACATTCGGTTAACCAAGGAAACTAAGCACGACATTGTGGTGTGGTTAAACTTCCTAGCTAGCTTTAATGGCAGTTTATTCTTTTTGAACGATCGTTGGGAAAATTCTTCTTCGCTTGAGCTTTTACCGATGCGGCCGGATCAAAAGGCTACGGTGCAATTTTCGGCACTCACTGGATCTGCGGCGACTTTCCGCCAGAGTGGCTATCGTTCAATATTACCTTTCTGGTGTTATTTCCGATCGTTATCGCAGTGCACATATGGAGCTCTCAAATGACTAACAAATGCATTCTATTTTTCACTGATAATGAAGCACTCGTTAGCATTATCAATCAACAGACATGCAAACATAAATTAGTCATGATTTTAATCCGTGACCTTGTGTTAACCTCTCTGAGATATAATATTCTTTTTCGTGCACGTCATATCCCAGGTCTTAACAACACAAGGGCCGATTATATTTCACGTTTTCAGATCGACAAATTCAAGAAACTTTCACCCGGAGCAGAAGAGTGCCCGAGAACCTTCTGCCGAAGAGTTGGTCGCTAACTTAGAGAGTCTCTTAGGTTCAGCTTTATCTTCGGGCTCTTGTCGTTCTTATCACAGAGCCTGGAGCACATTTAAGAACTTTTATAAGACCTTTTTCAACAGGGACCGCCTACCCTTGCCCTTATCTCCCGCCATACTGGCTCTCTATATTTCTTATCTTGACGCTCGGAGGCTATCGCACTCCACCATCACATCCTGCTTTTCCGCTACAGGTTCTTCTGTTAAAATGAAAGGATTACATGATCCCACTAAAGCATTTGTCATTCACAAGTTGTTGACAGCCTTAAGTCGCAGTAAATCATCCGACGTCCGATTACCAATTTCGAAACCCATTTTGAATGACCTCGTGCGCTCTCTTACAAACACCAACTCTTCGGCCTTTCAGCGCAGTCTGTTCTCCGCTATGTTTTTAACAGCTTTCTATAACTTTTTTCGCATCGGTGAACTAGCGGCTAAGAGCTCTAACTCCGTTATGGTGATCCAATATAATAATTTAAGGTTCCTCATGCATGACGGACAAATACATCACTATCAAGATCACTATCACTCATTTCAAGCACAACAAGGCAAATCACCCCTTTGACATAGTAATCGCTCAGGAGGACTCTCCCGGCCTTTGTCCCGAGCAATGTATGTTACAGGTCCGACAGGTTAGCTCAGTGGTAGAGCACAGGATTACCGTGCGGGAGGTCGTGGGTTCAAACCCCGGCCGGACCAATACTCAAGGTCTTTAAAATAATTGAGGAGAAAGTGCTGCCCTTGTAATGACATCTACAAACGGTTAGACTTTCTAGTCTTCTCGGATAAGGACGATAAACCGTAGGCCCCGTCTCACAACTCTTCATAATTCTCTGATTCTGTGGGACGTAAAAGAACCACTAGGGACGTAACAAGACTCTGGCAGTGACCACCCCTAGTGTCTGTCTTAATTTGATATTGATATTACGGGGGCACTCATACTCAACTCCATTAATTGTAAACTGCGTTATAAGCAGTCTGGCAAAGTCCCCCGGCCAGTGTTGTAAAGCGCCTAGAACAGCTAGTGATATAGGCGCTTTTCTGCCACATGGATGGCAGACCTATCACAGAAAGTCACTTCAATAATGTGTTGCATCGTTGCTTACTTTTTTGTGGTTTAGATACTGCACGTCTTAAGAGTCATAGCTTTCGCATCGGGGCGGCGTGCCTCGCCGAGGACAATGGTTTTTCCGACGCTCAAATTCGTGCTCTTGGCCAATGGAAATCCGATGCTTTTAAACTGTACAATAGGCCACCTTCTTTACAGGCTAACTACAATATTGGACAAAACTGTTGAGAAAATTGAGCTTAGAAGCCTTTGTGCGTGCAAACAGTGATCAACTGAGTTTCACAGCCCCCTCCCCCCAATTCAATGTTGTCTGCGCCTCCTAACCGTTTCCCTGACAATGGTGGCTTCCCAACTTCAACATTGAAAATGGGGAGGGGGGAAAGGAAGTTACTTTAGGGATATTGTTGACTCACACATATTGGAGAAGGATTTTTGGACCCTAGGAGGCCTATTTTCTCAAGTAGTTTCGTCCAAGATTGTAGATTGGCAGTGGGTCAGATAGTGGACTGCCACTTTGCCAATTTCCTTCATGTTTGTTAATATGTTAGCACTTTACCGTATGTCTTAATTTACGCCAAGTTGAGCGTTCATAGGTGATAGAATTCCTTAAGTCACATATCATATGTAGCCGTTTCGCGCAGGCACGTTGACGTCCAGACAGGGGCTGCGTCGCCGATTTCACGTTCCTTTTAATCCTTTAATCTTGACTTTTCAAGTGTGTATTTTGGTCTTAAACCGAATCCACTCGTTTACGTTATTTTATTGTTCACTAGTGCGTGCCGGAGTTGATGTCCACGCAGGGGCTGCATCATCTCTGTCACGCTCTGGTTCAACTTTCCGCATTTAGTTGCTTTTAGCTTAGCCGGATCTCTTTTCCATGACAGCGTTGACGTTCACGCAGGGGCTGCGTCACCTCCGTCACTTACTGGTTACATTCTTCGCTTTAAAATGTTTAGCTTGCTGTATACACCCGCTGCTCGATCCGAGACGGCGTCGATGTTCACGCAGGGGCTGCATCTTCTCGTCACGATCTTTTTTTCATTTATCAAATTTATCTCACTTTAACCATTCTCGACCGGGAGTTCTGCTGGCGCCTTGGTGGGGCTGCCACACGTTCTTGTGGCTTTTGTCGGTTTTTCCGTCCCACCTTTGCTGAAGACTTAATTTGTTTATCGTCAGTCTGGTCTGTTATTTGTAGTGAAACATGTCACTTCGGTGGCCTTATTTATTCCAACCGGATTTGGTCTCAGTAGTTGTTGTCCAGGTCTTCACCAAACTTGTGCGTCCCCATGCAGAACCCCCTGTCTAATGTGATAATAGTCCATAATACGCTTTTTGTTCATGAAATGGGGTTGACATAAAAATCGTTCTGTGGACTCACTATTCTAGTGTTTGGTCAGACATTGTTCGTACGTTTAGCCACCAAACGTTATGTTTGACAAACACGATGTTGGATGAAAATGTTTTATCGTTTTTCCGGGGCTTTAGTCCTTTTTACGAGGACTCATTGCTTGTTAATAAGAGGCAGAGACGTCAAAAAACACTCAGCCAAGCGGAGTAAAAACACTCATTCGCGATCGCTTGCAAGAAAAACATGAAAACAAACAATTCAACTACTTCTTTGCGTCCAAAACGAGTAGACATGATGGTTATTTATGTCCAGTCGAAAGAAAAATACAAGTTTTATTTCTGAACAAAAGTAACAACGATTAAACTAAATTTTAAACTTCAATTTATTTACCGTAATTCAACTGTGTTGTAGAGGTTATTGAAAATACGTATCCACTTAAAAAACACGAATCTCCAAAAATAGAAAGCAGTTTATTCAAAGGAAGAACTTCTTCCACTAACTGTGAGCCACTCGTTCTTCCCATTAATGCCGGTGAACTGTTAAGTGACCTTTCTTGGTGAGCTGCAAGATACCACGGTGAAGTGGAAGCCCTTGAAGCGTTGAATCATTTTGTCTTACAATCACACAATCCGAGCGCATGTAAGTGAATTCAAGTTTGAAGCTTTTCCTGAGAAAACTCTTTTTCTCTTCCTTCTTATCACTTGGAACTCTACCTAATTCCGGAGTATCTTTAAACTAATTCCTGATTCTTATGCCTTTTGTTCCTGATTTTTATGCCTCCGAAAGAAGATGAAGTCGTCTTGCACAAAATAAAGAAACCAACTGAAAGTGAAATTTCGATCCTCACAAAGCACGCGAAATATGAAGCCATAATTTGACTTGGGTGTCCCACCCCTTCCTTGAGCCTGCGATACAAACGAAAGCTAGTACCTGGGAAGCAGTCAACTTCTAAAAGCAAGCTGGCTTCGATGAGCTTAAAACTTGAGCCCGCGATAAGGTCACGTGATACTGGTCAGCGGATGCCTTGTTTTGACAGGTGTCAATTGACCATAACATGGATGTACGAGCTTGTCAAACATCGCTGTTAACTAGGTCGTCAGCTGGAGTTTGGCCGCCATGTTGGATTACTATTATTATTATTATTATTATTATTATTATTATTATTATTATTATGTAATTGTAGGAGGTCGTTTTTTTAAAGCTTTTTCCTTTGTGAAAGATGTAATTTTTATTTGAGAGTAATTAATAAACTGTCATCATTATTATTACTAATTATAATAATAATAATTATTATTATTGTTATTATTATTATTATTATTATTATTATTATAAATCACTGCTCATGCAGGAACTAATACAGGACATCGGGCCACTGCCTGTGGCCTAGGATACCCTGTACCGTCTGATCATACCATGACCATCAAGCCTGCCCATAAACACGAAGACGCGCTATATAAGGAGCGGTACCTATGGTACGTTCGGATCATTTGTCAATCAACCGTCGACCCATACAGAACTCCGTGAAAATTGGTGCAATAAAAGACCGCTTCTGCGCAACTGACAAGTTTGTAGTATTCCTTAGTGACGTTTATCGCCAAGGAAGAATATGTGGAGGTTTTTATGTTCTGAAATATTTGTGCCAATGTTTGAACGCTTCGATTTATGGCGCTAATTTTGAAATTCGAAATGGTTTGCTTACGCCATCGCACAACGGTGACAGTAAAACTAAAATGCAAATGAAACAAGGGGCGAGCTTTTCCTTTTATAGCGCGTCTTCGTGTTTAAGTGTCCAGGACTTTTCTCATGATTTTCCCTGTTCCCAGCAAGCACACTCGCTGCAGCAGTTCCATGTGGTAGGACCTTACCAGTAGGTTTAGCCAGTTTCCATATCCAATTGAGATTGTCCTCAACGCACCAATAACTATTGGGATGACATGGAGCGATCGACAGTTCCATATCCGCTTAATCTCCTGCTTCAAGTCGTGATAGTTCTTGATCTTCTCTTTTTCTTTACTAAGCACTCTTGTGTCAAAGGGGCAGGCTACGTCAATAATAAGGCAAGATTTTTCTTCCTTATTCAAGAGCACAATATCAGGCTTGTTGTGGTCTATGCGGTGGTCTGTTTGGATTTTGAAGTCCCATAACAGGTTGTTCTTTTCGGAGGCACATAGGACATAGGGCATTTCAGAAGGCATACATGAATCGGCGCACGTACGTACGTACGTATGGTGACCAAAACCATAATTTCTTACCGATGGTGCTGCGCTTGGCGGTCCCTCGGGCCGCCCGAGCTCCGCTATTGCTTCGGCAATATTGGCCTGAAACGACTTCAGGAGTTTGAAATTGTACATGTACATACCTCTTACTGTCCTCGCTTTCTCGGTCCGTGCTGTAAGTTAGTTTTTTCCCTTTGATTTATGGCCCAGGTGCGAAGCGCGCGGGCCATAAAGCAATGAGAATAAACGAGGATCCGTAACTTACAGTACGGACTGAGAAAACGAGGTTAGTAAGATGTTTATTATATCTCTGAGGTTAATCCGGCGAGCGGGAAAGAAAACTAGTGGATGTCAAGCGGACAGTACTGTAGAATACGGCCCGTAAAATTGGCCAATCACAGAACGCGTACAAAGTGAGAGATATAATAAATCATGTTTTTATACGTCTAAAATTATCAATAATATAATATCAATTCAGTAATACTGAATTTTTCCTTCCCCCCACTTTATCTTACTCCCTTTTTCTGAAAAAATTATTCGGTTTTGTATTCCTTGACAGAATCATAAGGCGTTCTTTACTTCTCTGGCAAATAGTAACGTCGGATCCGCTTAAGCGAATGTTGTTCGGACGACAAAATTAGTGGATTTAATACGTATTCTTCCAAATACCTATTAGTGACTAAGAAATTATTTTTGTACATTATAAGGCTGAAAGTTTATCAAAATTACTCAGGTAATGATTCATCTTAGGACGAAGAAAGGGTTGTCCAATACACGCAATATGTGTCGGATCGTTACGGGTGGACTCCATATAATTGACTGGTGTATACCCGTCGATCTCTGCAAACGACGTTTCAGCATAGGGAGGGTGGAAAATGTCGGTGGATCGACTCAGTCCGATCGAATCGAGTAGGGTCTACCCGTCTGTCCCGTGTTATTTTGTTGGCGAACAGGGAGGGTAGGGAATGTCGGAAGATGGACTCAGTCCAATCAAATCGAGTCGGTTCGTGGTCCCAACTCGATCGGACTCGGCCCGACTCTTCAAAAGACGGTCCGTGTTAGGGGAAATCAGTCTACGAGAGACTTGGAAATTTCAGCATCAACGGGGAAGAGTGAGGGTACAAAATGCCAGCGGATCAACTCGCAATGCGATCGAATCGAGTCGGGTCGTCCCGACTCGATCGGGCACGATTCGACTTGACCCATTTCTCTAAAAGACGGTCCGTCTTAAGGGAAGTCCGTTTACGAGAGACTCAGAAGTTTCAGCAAGAACACAGAATAGGGACGGCAGGGCGACTCAGTCCGAACGAATCGAATCGGGTCGTCGACTCGACTCGATCCGACTCGATTCAACTCGACTCGTCTCTCCAAATGACGGTCCGTTTGATTTTGAGGTAGACCTTTTGCCTTTCGAGTCGACTGGCACAGTCCAATAGAACGGCAAGGTGGACCCAAATACCAATATGTTGACCTTGACTATCCTAACTGATTCAGACGTCAAACTTTACATGTACCTAATGAGAGACATTAGGTTCGGCGCATATAAAGTTCGTTTGAACCTCGACTGAATGAACTGTCGACTATTGTATATTTGGTTCTGCTCATGAACAGTTCGACGTTTCAACCGGGCTAACGGGGATGGCCGGTTTTACAGAGCCAAGTCTCGTTTGTTGTTTTCAAAGATCTCTTTGACTGAGTTAGTTCTTAAGAGACCTATAGTGCTGCTCCTTTGGTAAAGCTTTTTTAGAAACTTTTTTTTTCTTTTTTTTTTTTTTTTGGGGGGGGGGGGAGTTAAAAGGGTACCGGGATGACGGGACGGCATTCCTACGTAAAGACGGGTCGACTCGACCCGACTCGGATGGTACGGAAACTGTCATGTTCGTTGCTTGCTTTACTGCTGCTTTGAGTGTTGTCCAACACTGTCGACATGATACTAGTTGTAAAAAAAAAGGAGTGGACAAATTTTATTAGGATAAATTTTAACCACTTCATATGCAGGGCACTAGATAGAGTAAATTACAATTTTCTTTAACCTTTAATCTTATTTATACATGGTGAAAAATTCATCAGGTACAATAAATCCTAATCCTAATATTATATTAACTTACCAAATATGCTTCTTATAAACCTGATTTCCATGAATGCCATGTGTTTAAAAATTATGATATAGAAGGCGTTTAAATTGATTTAGTGAACCAGACTCTCTAATGTTACAGGGTAAGCTGTTCCAAAGGGTTGCGCTGCTGTAACTAAAACTATTTTTCATGTAGTTAGCACGGTTTTGTAGTTTTATTGGTCTGTGTTAGAAGTGTCTGTCTGTTTGTTTGTTTTTTTTGGTGAGGGGAAGTTGTTTCTTTGCTGCAGGCGCCATAAATGTCGCAAATTAAATGTTTACTCTGTGTTTTCGTTGTATAATTTCCACTTCAAATATGAAGGCAACAACAGATTTATTGCGTGTTCAACCTTTCAATGTTGACCACAGAGGTCTCATAATGTCTTAACAAATTAAATATAAAATAATAGTGATTGCTTGAATTAACAATGTTAGCATGAAAGACCCTGGGAACGAGATTGTCCGAGAAACATCTTGCTAACTCAAAACATGAGTAAGAGCACGAAATATACAACAACGAATAAACGTTACATATAGAAACTCAGAAAAATCCAAGTTCCAGATGGGATTTAAACCCACGACCCTCCGTAATATGGACGGACGCTGTAACCACCGAGCGAGGGTAAAATATGGGCTTTTACTGGAACCGCATCACGCGGTCACACAACCAAATGATAACTAGGACTAATGACTCAAAACTACATCCCACAGTCACATTAATGCATATCGAAGATGCAACCAACCAAACCTCCAAAGTGAGTAAATTAAGAAATACAAAATGATAGGAATGCATGTAACATCAAATGGAAACTCAGACTCTACAGTTGAGAATCTTGCGCCGATCATGTTGAGCAAGCTACTTTTCGGACTTCAGAATCGCTTTTCTCGGAAAGGTTTGGAAGGAAGAAGCTGTAATTCGGCGTAGGCATGAAGAAATACCTTGTCGATCGGGTGCCGGTTATTTTCAAGGTGAGAATTTTGATGGCGCGGCGTTAATTCGAGCTTGAACTGGACCAGGTGGCGGCCGCCGGCTGTGTGTTGCCTTCCTTTCTCTCTTCTCTTCCTTCGGTCGCTAAATGATCTCGCAAATAACCACTTAATCGGCTCAGATCGGCCAAAAAATAAGACACTAAACTCAGTTTACATTTTAACTGAACTTTTATTGAACCATTTAAGGTAAACTTTATATTTTATAGCAAATCGAAGCAAGCGTAATTATCTTATATTCCTTCTATACACGCAATAGATCGATTTAACGCAAAACCATTGGGTGGCCTTCCTGTGGTCAAACATGCTTGCACAACACGATGTTGGATGAGGATGTTTCATCATTTTTTGATTGTTAAATTTGTTTTCGAACAAACATCCCCGTCGCGTATCGTTTTCTTGTAATGTTTTAATGTTTTGAGGTTTTTGAACCGCAGTCAATTCCTGTTGACTGCTCTAAACATAAAATATTGGCGCAAGGAAGCCATGCGGAGTTGCTCAACACCAGTAAAAAAAAATAATCGTGGAGCTTCGCCTTTAGGCTTGGCTAAATCTATACATTTGGCTTGGCTCGGTGCTATATAATTAATGGTGAGCAATCAAAAAATAAATATTAACATTGATTGCAATCACATCATGGCTACAAACCAAAGTTAGGCCACTGATGACTGCAGTTAGACATGAAAACTATAGTCTTAATCATGATATCTGGTATTTTCTTTATAGATACATGATACGAACAGAATTAAAAAATGTCAGCTTGCAATCTTTTAGCTACAGGGATAATACAACACCTACGATGTAAGTATAAAAATCATGATATAATGTTATCGGATCATCGCTTTATATAAACTCTTCACAACTATTAGGACCACTTAAGTAATGTTTAATAAATGAGCAGGAGTGTTTTATCAAGTTTAAAACACGAGGCGCAGCCGAGTGTCTTAAGACTTGATAAAATTTGATAAATTTATTGAATGGCTTAAAAAACATCTATCAATTCTTACATTGAAATTTAGTTTTTGGGTTATTTTGACCTAGAAAATCGGATGTAAAATTTAGCCGTGTATTAATTAGATATAAAGACACTCATTAAAATTTTATTTCTTTTGTATTTTCTTCGTGAATTATTAAAGAGTTTCTTAAATAAAAAAACAAAAATCATGTGTAACACCTTGTGGAAGCTTTTAAATAAAATAAATAAATAAATAGACTTTGTTTAACGAGACTGACACTTAACAGTCTATGACTGACAAACCTGTGGCCCTCGAAATTCTAGATGGAATTGGAATTTAGAAATGTTGGTTTTTGGGGGGAGGGGAAAACCGGAGAAAAACCTCTCGGAGTGAGAGTAGAGAACCAACAACAAGCTCAATGATGACCTTAGGACTTTACTCTGTCTTTTTCAAAACGCAAGAGATGTTAACTCATTGTTAAATGATGTTCACATTATCGTGTTTTGGAAAAAGGAACTTCAGCATTCCTAAGCCAGATTCGTTGATTAACATAACTGACAATACAAGTGCACTTCCACTTTTCTCCAGCTTTCCTATAAGGTTTTAGCCATCGTAAACCAAAGCAACACTCAACAACAACATCAACAATCTACTAGTATTCCCTTATATAGATGGCATTACCTAAACTAACAATAATAAAGAACAACAAAGTAGAATATAGGTAATACGTTGCAATAATAAGACTACTTAATTAACTGCTTATTAATTTGCATACTGCAATTATTTGTGCATTCTGATTGGCTAAGAACACGTCAATTTATGCCAGCCCAGTGCAGAAAAGTGAAATTTGCATTGCAAAATTTGAAATTGGTAGTGCAGATAGGTGAAATTTGCAGTGCAAAACGGTTAAAATGAAAATGATTAATTGCTAGTAACAACAATAACAAAATGGCGGGTAGGTTGGCGATTGTAACTCAGCTTTAATCGAGAGTTTGAAGACAATGCAAAAAAAAAAAAACAGAAATTACGTACTACCAATTGGCTGCAAGAATGCCAAACCACGGCAGAAGACTGAAAAGGCCATGACGAAGACATTGCGTAGTACGAGCCAGGAGAACTAAATGACGTTCTCAAGCAATATTTCGCAACCGTACCTCAACAAGACGGGAAAGACTACGAGCCAGAAAGCTTACGAGTTATTGGCAGACTCTTACCCAGTCTTTATTTACGTGTTTTATGAGGTGAGAAGATTGGATACGAGGATGGATTGAGGCGCGCGGGGTGTCGTGGGAAGAGGCGAAGGAAAAATGTTACGAGTCTGAGTTAGGACTACAGCTATCGACCGCCACCTAAAAGAACGAGGATACATAACATTCCATACTAAGAGACAGGGAGTCTTCAGAATTCAAAACTAGCCCTAGGGGAAAGCAAAGTGGCTTCGTCAAGAAAGCAAACGAAAACGGCCACTCAAATCGCACAGTCTCACCACCAAGGAAATTATTGTATGCAAATCATTAACAAGTAATCACATGATTTTTCTTCCGCAATACTTATATGTAATACTTCATAGTTCTCTATAAGTTTCATTGCCAACATTATCAAATAGTAATGATATTTTCTCTTTACCACGTAAAAGGTCATAGTTTGGATATTTGCTAAAGGGTACTTCCTACCTTCGAGGGTGCAAAAAAAAAAAGATTTTCCGTTTAATGTACCAAATTGAAGTTAAGTATCTTTTTTAACATTTACCGAAGAACGAAATTTGAAATCTTGAAAGCGCGCTAGTTAATTTTGATAAAGTATTTTTAAATAAAAGTTAATAGATCACGAAGGTGTCATAATCTGATATATGAGTGGGCTCCTACAGGGAATTTTCGCCGCTTCTTGTTCATCTGGGGAGCTTGATTGATTCCGGACAGGATTAAGCTTCCTTGTTTTTGTTTGTTTGTTTGCTTGTTTTTTTTTTTTTTTTTTTTGGGGGGGGGGGGTTGTTTTTTTTTCCCACGGCTTTTCCCTTTGGCTTTCACGAACTTTTACATTTTTACGCTGCTCTGACTGCTCTGAAAACAGCAACGCGAACAGAATGCAATGGTTTTTCCAGGAAATTTCCGTTGTATTGTAGTCGACACCACAGGGTACTGCTATTTCATTGGTTTGTGGTTTAATGAGGTGACGATATCTCCCGCGGAGGAGTTAGATGTTTACAAACATTTGTGAGCTAAAATACCGAATTTAATTTTTTTGAGAATATATCGGCTTTGAACGAATTAATAGGTGTGTAGATTTGACGGATTTTCATCCAATTTGACAAGAATAGTTTAGAGGTCTTGACAAACAAACTGGTATCGGGAAATTTGATATTTAAAATACTTTCCGCGTGGCAAGCATTTACATCAAGAGCGACTTCAACTTTGGTGGGAGATATCTAGTTAGCCAATAAATATATGGGAAAAGCCTAACACCGTTTTGTTTTATTTTTTTATTTATTTATTTTGTTTATTTATTTATTTATTTATTTATTTTTATTGATGCCTATTGAACAAAACTGTGCAGTTCTTAAAGTGGTGCTCGTACGAGTTTTTTCCTGCGGGACACCCTCGAAAGTAGGCAGTAACCTTAATGTTCCTCTTAACTTGTTGCCTAATATATTTATCTTTATAAAGATGACCGTGGGATAAAAACGATTTTATATAAACTCTTCTTCGGTAATTTAGGTGTACAGTATCGTCCAGATTCAATTCGAAGATTATGATTTCCTAATCGAAGTTTTCATATCCGCTGAAATGTGACGTTTTCGTTGTTGAAAATTAGTTTTTATACTCTGTATATTGGTATTATGACTATTTGTTATCATTGATACTTTTTCTCTTCCTTTTCATTGGCTCAGAGCCTACCACGTGACCTACAAATAATTGTCCATAAATAATGATCCACTAGCTGTGGTTTTGCTGCAAATTATATTTTGCTGATGCGTAGTTTTGTCCACACGTCCATGCTCTTCAAATTCAGTGAAAAAGCGGCAGATCATTTCACGCTTCCCGAACATAATTATGAAATACAACCTCGGCGATCGAATGATATTGAACTTGGTGTTCCCAAAATATTCTGATTTGCCAGTGTCTCTCGATATTTTTCCCAACCTCGTCTAATAATTGTTAGTTATGAGAATGTTTTTTTTGTCATTTATATATTGATTAATATTTAAAATTTCATTAACTGCCAGCATGCATTTTCTAATTTGTTGGAAACCTGAAGGGATTGTTTAGCAGATGAGACCAAAATTCAACAATAACAGTAAAAAAAATAATAATAACATCGTCCCGTTTCATTACAAGTCACAATAATTGGAGATGTACTATTTAGGTCAAGATACTATGTATAAAATGGATACTAATCTATCATGTCAAATAGAATCACGGGTTTTTTCTTTTAATTCTATAGAGAAGCAAAGTAGTGCACCTGTGCTTGAATTTGTAAACTATTTTTCAATTAGCGAGAAAATTTGATCAGTTGTTTGGAAACCATTGAATGATAAACACGTGTGAACTTGATAAAATGCGTGAATATCTATCTATCTATCTATCTATCTATCTATCTATCTATCTATCTTTCTATCTCTCAAAACATGGTTCCTGGAGTCCATACTAACTCCAAGTAGATGTCTCTCATTGTTTAATTATTATTATTATTTTTGGGGGGGAGGAGGGGTGGGGGCGGGGACGCATGCTGCTACATTAATAGTTAGAAGAAGAGAAAGAAACTGTCCCTGACTTCAACTTTGCATTAAGGTCTTATCCCCACTCCCCCCCCTCCCCTCCAGTCTTATTTGTCAATTAGTTTCCACTCTCTCTTAAAGGAAGAAACGTGCATTTGCAGTCTTCGCGCGGTCAGTTAGCTCGCAATGACGTCGTTAGAGTTTGATTTTCCGTTGGCCTCCTAGAGCAGAGTATTCCTTAGGACAACATTAAGTCCAGTGAGGGGAAAAGTCTTGCGAGGTGCAGTGTCTGCCTCGTCTAATATCCTGCTGTGCAGTTGTTTGTTAAACAAGTGCTTTGTTTACCCGGGCGGTACTGCTGGAACAATGCAGGGATATTGAGAGCTCTGCTTTGAGAGGTAACAATTCTTTAGCCTCGGAAAGTAGGTGTCGGTGATCATTTCTAGGCTCTGGGAAAGAAAGCGGTTTTGAATTTGGAGTATGCTAAGGACTTATTAAGAATGCTGTGGATAGATGGTCGTCAACAGCTCCTCGCTACCACGGACAGTAAACATCCGGGACCTCATGAAATTTGCGAAAAAACACAAGGCATGGCTGGGAATTTGTCGGCAAAACGCGTAAGTTTGAACATTTGTTTGACTAGTTTCCGCCCTCGCAACTTTATCGATCTTAAGTTAGTGATTTGATAGTCTGAAAGTGTCATAATGACTGGTTTCCGGTGTCAGAAATGATGACAAAATCGAGCGATAATTTACACAAATAAAATTCGACAATAATTAGCTGTGATTCTTCGTAGCAATCACGAACGCTAGGTTGAAAATGCTGCTGGACTAAATCGATGCCGCTAATTCCAAAGCTAACTTTCCCGTCAGAAAGAACGTATTCTAGAGAGATTTGGCCGACTAACGCACCAAAATTCTCATGTCAGAGGTCACGTCAATTTCATGTCTAAGTGCAAGATAAATAACATGTATTTTTTGTCTACCCTTTGACAGGGACTGTAGGCTCATAATGAGCCTAAATGCAAGTCTCCCTTTTGATAAAATGAGGTATTGATAAAGAAAGTTCTAAAATCCCTCAAATTTTCATGAACTTGGTTTTCAAAAGATCGGCTATATATATATATATATATATATATATATATATATATATATATATATATATATATATATATATATATAGCTGGAGTTTTCAAAACAGGGCTCCTGGAGTCCATACTAACTCCTATTAGATGTCTCTCGCTGTTTTTTTTTTTCTTTGTTGGACGGGGCGGGTCGGGGGGGACTTCAGCATGGTCTGCTGCTGTTTTTTTTCATTTAGTTTCGGCGTGCAGGCTTCGCGCGGTCATTGCTCGCATGCGCTGCATGGACTATATCGGCAAGGCATGGCTGGGAATTTGTCTGCAAAAAGCGTAAGTTTGAACATTTTTTTGACTAGTTTCCGCCCTCGCAACTTTATCGAGTGATTTGATAGTCTGAAAGTGTCATAATGACTGGTTTCCGGTGTCAGAAGTGATCACAAAATCGAGCGATAATTTACACAAATAAAATTCGACAATAATTAGCTGTGATTCTTCGTAGCAATCACGAACGCTCGGTTGAAAACGCTGCTAGACTTCGCCTAAATCTATGCCGCTAATTCCAAAGCTAACTATGCCGTCAGAAAGAGCGTATTCTAGAGTGATTTGGCCGAATAACGCACCAAAATTCTCATGTTAGAGGTCACGTCAATTTCATGTCTAATTGCAAGACAAATAACATGTATTATTTGTCTTCCCTTTGACAGAGACAAGGTTCACATAAACGGGAAAAAATTTTGAGTCCCCTTTTTCGATAGAACAGTCTTCCTCAGGGTAATGACGTTACAAGCGTTACACGCAATTATAAAACCTCATATTTATATCAATATATATATAAGTGCGGCTTATATATATATATATATATATATATATATATATATATATATATATATATATATATATATATATATATATTCATTGAATAAATGTTTGAAAGAAAATTTGCCCTGAGCGGGATTTGAACCCACGTCCCCCCGTATACTAGTCGGGTGTGATGACCACTACACCACAGGACACCATGCTGGCGACACCATCGCATGGCGAGAAGACGGCACCGGGAAATTATTCTTTCAAGTTGACAAGGCAGGGGAAACCTATAACTCCATTTGAAACCCAACTAAGGATCAATTACTGATGCACGACCGAAGACAACTTAGCGGATGACAAAGGAGGATCCAATTACGGATACAGGCTTATTTAATCAATTTAAATAAGCCTGTATATATAATCATTTACTTAAAGTTACCGGTGTATCGTTCAGGATATAATTGAAATTTTCGATTTTTACTTTTTCCATAAGAATGAACTCGTTTTCTGTGATCTTTAATTTCAAGGACGAAAAATTTAATTAAAAACGACTGAATAGTCGCCGAGAAATTGAGATATAACCTATTTGCACCGGATGCAAATGTTGACAATATATTGATGCGAATGCATCCAACTGGGGTGATTTGGGAGGGAAATTATTCGATGCCAAAAAGGCCTTCCTTCATAAGCCCATATCAAAGTCAGGCAATTTGAACTAGCTATTCGAATATTTGATTAATTTTGTAAGAAATAGAGAAACTTAATGTTCCGTCGAGTTAAAGTCGAAGGTCCAAATCATCTTTCAAAAGCTATACCTAAATGTGATTTTTGCATTTAGGGAATTACGGCACGCAGGCGTGCTAACTACATCTGTCACACATTTGCACAAGAGACATACCTAAACTGTCAATTACGCAAACTAATGCAACTGAAGTGCACAAAATGATGACGGAAATTGAACCAAACAAAGCGGCTGGCCATGATTTAATCCCTCCGAGAATATTCCAACAATGAGCTTATGAAGGAAAGCATTTTTTCATTCTACATTGTAATTATTTTCACACGACCCCACAAGCTTTGAACTTTAATCCCTATCGTGTTTAAATAAAGGATATGTATGTATGTATGTATGTATGTATGTATGTATGTATGTATGTGTGTGTGTGTGTGTGTGTGTCCGTATTGTGCGAGCCTTACAGTACTCTTTTTAATTATGTAGTGGACTACGCCATTATTTCCGCGGCAGGGAAAACAGGCTGAGAGCACTCCTGTATTCAAGAGAAAGACTGTAATTTGACGAAGTCAAATTACCCGCCATTTTCAATTTTACCGTCCTTATCAAAAGTGTTTGAAAGGCTTTTTGACGTGAAAATTAGCCCACACTTCAATGATATCTATCACAGGTTAGTGTTTGCGTATCGCAAATCTCATGGTTGTGACACTGCACTTTTGAGCTTGACCGAGAAATGGAGAAAAGAGCTAGACAATCATAAGTTAATCGGGTTGGTATCTATGGACCTGTTAAAAGCTATTGACACACTTCCTCGTGACATGAGCGTTCTCAAACTGGGAAAACACGGAGCTGATGCAAAACAGCTAACTTAATAAGAAAAATTGTCTTTCGGATCGACGACAACGCGTGAAACTCGGGACATTTTCTCCTCTTGACAACTCATCTCCAGATGAATTCTCCAGGGGTCCATTCTCGGCACGCTTCTGTTCAATATTTTTATGAATGATTCTCACTGTGTAATTAAGCACACCACCCTGCCAACCTACTCTAACTACAAGCAAATTTTCTACGCTCAAGGTGATAATGATTCCGGAAGTAGAAGAAGCCATAAACGCAGATCTTAGTAGAATAGATAGATGGTTCGAGGATAATAAAATGGGTAATGAGACAAATACAACGCGATGGTTTTGGGGAAGATCACAGAAGCTACTGTGTATATGTGTCAGAACACAAAAATCGCGGTAGAAGAACAAACAATTATTAAATTGGTAAAGCAAATAAAAAATATTTAAGTGTGTTTTGAAAAAAACACTAAATTATGCTGTCAGGTTTTTTTTTTTTTTTAGCAAACAAAAGCTGAATTGATGGCGCTAAAGAGAACACGCCGAGCCGTGGGGCGCCGGCCAGCGGTCCTTTATCTTTAATTCAAATATGTGGGTTGCCCTGCCTGATGACATGAAAGACTGATACTGTCTGTAAATGCAAGTCACGGTCTGTACGGATGATTTGTTAAGTTGTTGGTTTGTAAGGTTTGTACAACCGTAAGATAGGAATTCGGTTCGTATACGGTCTGAAAAATGCATCTCTGAGCGCACTTAGAAAATTTTAAGTGTTTTATCGCCGATGTTGCGGTGAAAATGTTGACGGTCCGTACGATCTATGCAGATTAAAATAGGGAGTCGGTCCGTATACAACTGAAACTTGCATCTTATCAGCGATACTTCAAGTGTTTTATCGTGGATGTTGTTGAAACATGTTGACGGTCCGTACGTCTGTACAGACCGTAAGATAGGAATTCGGTTCGTATACGGTCTGAAAAATGCATCTCATTAGCGCACTTAGAAAATTTAAGTGTTTTATCGTGGATGTTGCCCGTGAAAAATGTTGACGGTCCGTACGATTATGCACAGACCGTAAAATAGGAAGTCGGTCCGTATACGGACTGAAAATGCATCTCATTAGTGGGACTAGAAAATTTCAAGTGTTTTATCGTGGATGTTGCCCAAGAAACATTTTGACGGTCCATACGGACTGTACAGACCGTAAGATAGGAATTCGGTCCGTATACGGACCGAAAAAATAATATCATAATAATAATAATAATAATAATAAATAATAATAATAATATTTATTTATTGGCGCAAATTCAATTATACAATTTTCAAATGCGCCTCACATATATCAAATCAACTCTAATAATCAAATCAAATCAAATGTTGGTTTTTGTGGAGAGGGGAAACCGGAGTACCCGGAGAAAAATCTCGGAGCAGAGTAGAGAACCAACAAACTCAGCCCACTTATGACGCCGAGTCCGGGAATCGAACCCGGGCCACGTTGTGGAGGCGACGCTCTCACCACTGTGGCTGAAAAGTGCATCAAATTAGCGGGACCTAGAAAATTTCAAGTGTTTTACCTTGGATGTTGCCCGTGAAACATGTTGACGGTCCGTACGGACTGTACAGACCGTAAGACAGGGAGTCGGTCCGTATACGGACTGAAATGTGCATCTCATTAGCGGGACTTATAATAACAACTAATAGAATAGGAAATGGCAATAAAGTGTGACAAATCTCCAATTGTTGTGTGATATCATTTAAAAGCCGCTGAAATGCGGCCAAAAGATAGGCTTGGCAATTGTACAATAGCACAATATAGTGATTTAAGGTAAGACAAATTTTAGCAATACGGACAATTACTCTACCATACACTTGCACAATTGACAATTACTCCACCTTCCACGTCCAACGAAATAGGTTGTCTTATGCTCTGACTGAATCAATTCGATAATGGCAGCCCTAAATATGTATCGTGAAAGAATTAGCTTCTTGTGCACAAAAGAGGTCTCACATGAAAGAAGACAGTTGTTTCGCGTGACCAATGGAGATGCCTTCTACTCCATCAAAGTCACTACTGTGGCTTCATCGCCGGTTTTTGAAACAACGTGGCACGACAATTCGACTCCACACTTTAAGAACGAGGCGTACTCGCATGTCAGATTACGTTCCGTTACTTCCCTTCCTACAACAAGGGTCTTGTCGGATGGCTTTAAGAACAAGTCATACCTGTGTTTAGTCTGTTCTTTTAGTCTTTCATACAACGAGGATCTTGTCGGCTAGCTTTAATAACGAGGCATACATGTGTTTAGTCTGTTTGTTTTTCCCTCCATTTCCTTCAACGAGGGACTTGTCGGCTAGCTTAAAGTCTGTTAGTTATACTCTGCATTTGACTATAACGGGAGACTTGGCGCACACGTGATAGAAATCGAGCGTACTCGCATGTCAGATTACGGTCCGTTACTTTCTTCCTACAACGAGGGCCTGTCGAGGGACTTGTCGGCTAGTTTAAAGTCTGTTTGTTTTGCGCTCAATTACTACAACGCGGGACTTGTCGGTATGTGTTTAGTCTGCTTGTTTCGCCCTACGTTTCCTTCGGTTTGTTAGCTCCTTTCGTACAACGAGTGACTTGCCGGTGGAACTTTAAGAATGAGGCATACATGTATTTAGTCTGTTAATGTTTCGCAGTCCATTTCCTTCGGTCGGTTAGTTCCTTTCGTACAACGAGGGACTTGTCGGCCGAGCTTTAAGAACGAGGCATACTTGTGTTTGGTATGTTTGTTTCGCCGTGCATTTCCTTCGCATCGGTCCGTTTCTTTCTTTCTTTTTTTCGTACAGCCAAGGACTTGTCGGCTAGCTTTAAGAACGAGGCATACATGTGTTAAGTCTGTTTGTTTTAGCATACATGTGTTTAGTCTGTCTGTTTTTCCCTGGATTTCCTACAACAGGATCTTTTCGGCTAGCTTTAAGAACGTCAGGCATACATGTGTTTAGCCTGTAGTATACAATTAACGGTCTGTATACGGACCTGCTTACCCTTTGACGATCTGCACAGTCCGTACGGATCATGAAGCTCTCACCGACCCCCACAGATGCGCATATGATTAACGGACCGTCTACGGAGCGACTTATCCTTTGACAGTCTGTACTGTCCGTACGGATCGTTTGACAGACTGTATCAGTTTTTGTATATTGGACATGAGTGGAGTGATAACAACCGTTATGATCGACCACGTTGGTGGTTCCCCGGTCAGTTTGAACCTTAGCAGTTCTTAAATATGCCTAATGTCACTGTAACATCATAAAAATAGGAAAATGACAGCCAGAAAGCAGAAATCGATACCCTTGACGTGGATTTGAAAATCTGCAGAAATCTCTTACACGAAATGATGCACGGGAATCTGGCAATGGCGGCGAACTAAGCAGCTCCATCACCAAAAACGAAGCTTTGAACACTCTTCAATTCTATGGTAAATCTTACGATGACCTCCGCTCGGAAGCTGATAAGAGTCTTCAACAACTGTGGTCACATTTAAAAGCTCTTACCTCCCGACTGAATGAAGTCGGAAATGCAATCGAAGAAATTCAGTGTTATAGCTACCAATACAATGTCAAGATAATTGGTCTCTCTGAAATTGACTCGCGAGAATCGGCATCTGCCACTACGTCTTTATGCGTACGCCTTTTAAAAGCTTCTGGAGTGTATTTCAATAAACAAGATGTTGACATTGCACACCGCGTCCCTACAAGACAAGCTACTGCTGGTCCGAGACCGGTCCTTTGCAAATTCACCCGAAAACTCGTCAATCTACGGAAGGAAGCTTGCAAGGTTTCTGCCACATCGATTGGTCTACCAGCCGAATGTTCTCTAGGAGATGTCAAGATTTTCGATCATCTAACTCCACATACCCAGAAACTACTCGCCGATGGCTTCAGGTTTTGCTGGTCAAAAAACTTTGTTGTCTATCTGCGAAATTCTGAGGACCCTCGTCCTATCCGGCTCAAAAGCCACGAAGACCTCGATCGATTTGTACGACAAGAGGACTTGCCTATGAGCTAAGTAGTATACTTGTGAAATAATTCTCGTAATATTATTATGTATTCTTATCCCTGACGCTAGAAACTAAAATTGAATGAGGAGACGCTTCTCCAATCCATCCTTCCTTTTAATCATTTAGACTCCAATTCTTTTAACATAGCTCTTTATGAAATGTCTCATGGCACTTTAAATTACAACAATGATCGCATTGAATCGCTCTTATATAATCCTACAGACCAGCCCGGATTATTTGACCCACTCTCAAATAATCTTAACCCCGACTCAAACTTTCTGACTCGACTACCGACTAGTAGATACATGGTCGAGGAAGAAACTAATGATCAGATTGGTTCCTTTAATGAGAAATCGTTGTTTTCCATTTTGCATTTAAATGTCCGCAGTTGTTGAAAATTCTTGATCAACTAAATCTTATGCTCAAAAATCTCAAAGGGGCATTCTCTGTTCTTGGTGTGTCAGAAACGTGGCTAACTGATTCTACGTCTGAGCTTGTAAATATTACAGGATACAATTTTGTCTCCAATCATCGCAAATCAAAAAGAGGCGGCGGAGTTGGCATTTATTTACAAAACGATAGTGAAACGATATTGAATACAAAATTCTTAAAGAATGCAAATTTTCTGACCCAGAGGTAATTGAGTCAATCTTAGTCGAAATCACTGGGAAAAACATTATCGTCGGTTGTATGTACAGACCGCCAAATCAAAACACTGTCCTGTCTCTAGAGAAATTCAATAACATTCTCTCAATTATCACTTAACACAATAAACATTGTTATGAGATGGGAGATTTTAATTTAGACCTTTTTCAATATAACCATCACTTACCATCACAGGAATTTATTGACAGCTTATTTTTGCACGCATTTTTTCGTCTTATCTCAAAACCAACTCGCGTCACCCCTTACGCAGCAACTCTACTTGATAACATATTCACTAACAATCTCTCGCAAAATGTTCTCAATTGCATCGTTCTGAATGATTTATCTGATCACTTGCCGGCTTTTACCTATTTTGGTAACGAAACTCTGACACGTAGAAGAGATAAAACAAATTCTTACTCGTGTAATCAATGCTAACAGCTTACAAAAATTCAACGACACCCTTTCAAAGACCAATTGGTCTTTATCTATCAAAGAGGACGACCGCAATGAAGATTATAATGACTTTATAAGTGAATATTCCAGAATTTATGAAGTCTGATTTCCTTTGAAAGCTATCAAAGGCAAGCAAATGAACAAGTTCTACTCTCCATGGCTTAGCCGTGGTCTCTTAAAGTCTATTGACAAGAAGAACAGACTGTACAAACAATTCGCTCGATCACCCTCCACTTCCTGTGAGCTTAAGTATAAAACCTACAAAAGACAAATTGAACCACTTAATACGTATTGCTAAGTGTACATATTACGACTCCAAACTAGAAGATGCCAAAAATGACCTCACGACAACTTGGAAACTACTTAACGAAGTTATTAACAAACGTAAGAACAATCCATCTTTACCCTCGTCATTTAAATCCGACGGTCAAACAATCAATGATCCCATGGACATCGCTGACCGATTCTGTAATTACTTTACCGGTATTGGTCCCAACCTAGCGAGTGCCATACTCGCCGTGAGCTTGCCCACTTTTTGCTCATTTCTTGGTAGCAGAGATTATCCTCCTATCATTCTAAAACCCACCTATATTCGTGAATTGGAAAACATTTCTAGCATGTTTTCGCCAAGGAAGGCCCCTGGTTATGACAATATTTCTAAGCGTGTGATAAAGCATTCATCTCACCTGATTTCCCACCTCTGGTAAACATTATAAATCTTTCTCTATCAAATGGTATTTTCCCAGACAAACTAAAAATTGGTAAGGTAAGTCCCATCTACAAAACAGAGGATCCTAGTCTTTTTGTAAAATATGGACCTATTTCTTTGTTGCCAAATTTCTCAAAACTCTTTGAAAAGGTCATGTACAATCGTTTAGTCGAATTTGCCGAAACAAACGAAATATTCTATGTCCGTCAGTTTGGATTTCGTAAAAATCACTTGAAATCACACGCGCTAATCCATTTGCTTAATAAAATCTCGTCTGCAATTGACCAACATGAAACCACTGTCGGTATCTTTCTGGATCTTACTAAAGCCTTCGATACCCTCAATCATGAAATCCTATTCACCATGCTGGAACACTATGGTATCCGTGATGCAGCCCTTCAATGAATAAATAGCTACTTTTCTAATCGCTATCAATTTGTTCAATTCAATCAAACTTGTTCTCCGATGCAAACCATAAAATGTGGTGTACCACAAGGTTCCATTCTCGGCCCTTTATTTTTCCTACTCTTCATAAACGATTTCCCAAATGTTTCAGAACTGACAGAGCTTCTGCTCTTTGTTGATGATACTAGTATTTTTTATTCTCACTCCAACCCAAATACCTTAGAATCTGTTCTATATAACAAACTAAAAAATATTGAAGTTTGGTTGCGATGCAAAAAATTATCGGTAAATATAAAGAAAGCGACTTATCTCATTTTCAAACATTAGCAGAAGAAATGTAACCGCAACTTTTCTACTTCCCATAGTGGTCAACTTTTAACACAAACCCACGCTACTAAATTTCTTGGAGTATATATTGACAAGCATCTTACTTGGAAAGATCATATCAGCTATTTATGTAAACAAGTCTCTAAATCAATTGGAATGTTATTCAGGTCCCGTTTCTATCTATCTTCAAAAACTAAACTCACTCTGTACTACTCGCTAATTTATCCTTATATCACCTATTGTAACTCTACATGGTCGTCTACATACGTAACCAACTCAAATAGAATTTATTGTTTGCAAAAACGGGCTGTGCGAGCTATTACCAATTTAGACTGTAGAGCACATTCTGCTCCCTTATTCTCCAAATTAGGAATTTTAGATAATTTTTCAGATAAATACGTTTCAAATAGCTAAATTTATGTACTGTTTTCACAACAACCTGTTGCTTCCATTGTTTGTCAACTTGTTTCTTACAAATAATCAAATTCATAGCTATAGCACCAGAACAGCCAACAATTATAGCGTGCATCATTGCCGAACTAATCTGAAAAAAATTACAATTCTTTACCAAGGTCCAAAGATCTGGAATTCCCTCCCAGTTACAATCACTTCTCTATCAAGTTTTCCTAACTTTAAGAAGAAACTGCTACAGTTTTTAGTAAAATAATTTCTGAATTGGCAAGGCCGCACATTATCTATCTATATTGTCAGTATGCACAAGGTGGCCTCAATTAAAAGCCTGGTGGTTTCTAGAGGTCACCCTGCCACATATTTTTCTATTTATGAATTGTTAATGTATTAAGAAAAAAGGCAAATCAATGATGATGATGATGATGATCTTTACTCATCTGACTTACGTTACATCTACATTTGGGATTAAGAGGTGCAAAATTCGGTTTTTTATGGAACATTTATCCCGATCACTTGAATCCAGCCGAGAACAGCCGTTTCAAACTCAGGTAGATTAAGGCCTGGTTCCTTGCATATTTTTAAATTTTTTAATTTTTACTATATTCTGAAACTGATGGTTTAAGGCTTGTCACAACCAAGGAATCTTCAAATTTCACTTTTAAAATTCTTTATAATTTGATCACGTGACCGGCCACGCCCTATTTTATCAAGAAATCGTTTGACTAAATATTCCTACTAATTAGAGAGTAAAAGTTTTTACTGTAATAAATTACAGCAACGACCACTAGTCATGTCTTCAACAGAGCGGGCGGAATGAGGTAACATCATTTAACGTAATCAAAGTTACAATGAAACGTTCACTGGCTAAAAAATTCTAAAAAAGAACATGAGCCTTCGGCTGTCGATCTACGGCCTTCGAGGGATAAAAATGAAACGCAAAATGATAAAATATATGCAAGAAAAGGCGAGATAAAGATGATAACAAGAACATAAGCAAAATAAAAATGAGTAAAGAAGGTGACTATTGTTTAAAGAGAATGCTGTACTCGTTTGGAATCGCCTTAGAATTATTGTCAGCGTGCTTGGTAGCAGAGGTGTGCCAAGCCTCCAAAGTTTTTCTAATGCGAAAAGAGCCTTTGTCGATAATACTAGAATTATCAAAATCTATGCGATGGTCGAATGACCATGCATGTTTCGCAATGTTTGATCCATTAGCACATGTTTTGACTTTCCTGATATGTTCTTTCTTACGGGTTTCAAAACACCGGCTGGTTTCACCTACATAACACCAATCACAATCGGCACAGGGTATTTTATAAATCACGTTCAGTTGATGATCAATAGATGATCTGAATTTGGGAGAAGGAAATTCTTGTAACACGATCACTATTGATGTATATCGCAAAGGAACAACCACACGGACAGATATTTAGATTTAACTTCTCACCATGACAAACGCTACAAGATAAGCACAGCTGAGACCCTCTTACACTGCACAATTAAACTCCCTAGTACATCGCATGGGAAAAATAACGAAATCAACCATGTCACTATGCTCTACGAGTCAACAACTATCTCTCGTTTGTTATTTCCAACATCTTAAAGCGCAAATTTTCCAAACTGCCTACACACGCCATCCCCACGCCTGAAGAATTGGTTTGCATGATTTTTAATGGGCTGCGCCTCAAGAGAATCCTAACAGTCTTGCTGCCCTTCCCTTCATCAGTGGTGTCTCGCAACCACTACCTAGAATTCTTCGAAAACACGACATTCAAGTTGTAAATAAGCCCTTCAAGACCTTGCAACAAGAATTTCCTTCTCCCAAATTCAGACCATCTATTGAACATCAACCAAACGTGATTTATAAATGAACATCAACTGAACGTGATTTATAAAATACCCTGTGCTGATTGTGATTGGTGTTATGTAGGTGAAACCGGCCGGTGTTTTGAAACCCGTAAGGAAGGACATATCAGGAATGTCAAAACATGTGCGAAACATGCATGGTCATTCGACCATCGTATAGATTTTGATAATTCTAGTGTTATCGACAAAGGCTCTTTTCGCATTAGGAAAACTTTAGAGGCTTGGCACACCTATGCTACCAAGCATGCTTACAATAATTCTAAGGCGATTCCAAACCAGTACAGAATTGGTCAGCTGAGCAGCAACAATATCGATAGTCGTAGAAACAATAAAACTTTCTTTAATTTTCCAGACATGTTTCGACGGTGCATCCATCATCATCAGTGCACAGTTTTGAAATCGCCGTTGAATTTATAACGCGCGTGAAATTACAAGGCTCGTTACTTTGCGTTTACAAATATTGGGTGCTAAATAGTTTAAATAATAGACATAGAGCGACTTACAGGGAGAGTGTTAGGTTTGTGTATTTCACCTGCTGATTGAGATTGGGTTTCTTCCATTTAATATGCATGGATTCCTTAAGCCTCACTTGATATTTAGTAGCTGCATAGTCCAGAATCTGGAAACAGAACAGGATGCTCGACAAGACTTTGAACTCAGCTGATGTTTGTGAACGCGCGAAGATCCATCCGATAATAAGTGCTCGCGCGCTCGCGTCGAGAAGTGTGGGTTTCTTTCGCCGACATAACAAGCGTTACAGCTTGCACACGAGAATTTATACACCAAGCGTGTGCGGAGCCCTTCAGGGATGCCATCTTTCACACTAAAAAAATCTTTGCTTTTGAAAGTAGTGAAGACTAGTTTAATATCAATAGGCTTACATAATCGATCAGCAAGTTTGCATATCCTTCTCTGTGTTGAGAGTGAGAAGTGCCCAAGATATAGGTTCTTAAAAAAAGAACTTGGATTTTTCCTGGGACTCTACTGCAGAAGGGGATTGACCCTTCACACCCTTAATCGAAGTCGAAATATATTTAGAAAGACAATTGTTTATAAGGTTCCCAGGTTAAAGGTTCTTCCGTAGGATGGCAAACAATTTCTGAAGGTCGATATGGAAACCCATCCAAGTGTTGTTTATCTTGAAAGTTCTATCGATCAAGGTTTTAATTAACCCCGGTTTGTAGGTAAAGGGGGAGAAGCTTAGATAGCTAGTGAGCAAACTTGTGAACGTTTTTTTTTTTTTTTTTTTTTTTGCGATAAACAGAGGTTACAGTTTGGTGTGGGTCGGAGGATTGTTCCCAGATTCTGGACTATACAGCTACTTAATTTCAAGTGAGGCTTAAGGAATCCATGCATATTAAATGGCAGAAACCCAATCTCAATCAGCAGGTGAAACACATAAACCTGACACTCTCCCGTTCAACGGCTGAAGTTCTTGGCACGCATTTGTAAATTCAAAGCTGGATTTCTGCAACTCGCTTTTACGTGGTCTTCCCAAGTATGAAATTAGCAAACTTCAAAGTGTTCAAAACGCTGCAGCACATGTGATTGCCTGCTTAAGCAAGTTTGATCATATAAGTGGTACTCTAAAGGAGTTGCACTGGCTATCGGTGGAGCAAAGAATAATCTTTAAGATTAATCTCATTTGTTTTAAGATACTCAACAATTTAGCTCCTGATTATTTGGTTGACCTAATCCATGTTTATGAACCTACGAGGAACCTTCGCTCATCTTCAGACAAATGGCGTCTTATTATTAAACCATATAACTTAAAGACATATGGTTTTAGGGCTTTTTCAGTCATTGCCCCGATACTCTGGAATGATTTGCCTATTGACATTAGATCGATCAATGATGTAAATAGGTTCAAGTCCAAATTGAAGACCTTTCTTTTTAAGCGAGTTTATGAACTATCTTAGGTTTTTATTGTATTGTTCATACGTAATGATTTTTAGACTTTTACTTTTTAACCGATTTTTTGAAGCATTGTAAAGCGCTTAGAACTTGAAAGTATAGGCGCTATATAAATACTTTTATTATTTATTATTATTTATTAAGTACATTTTGTGGTAAATTGAGGCGAGCTAAGGTGTTGATCGACCGTAGCAAAGAGATAGAACATTGCCACCTACGGAGACCAACGATAACAGACGGCTTCGATTTGACTTCAAATTAAAACTCCAGTACAAAGATTTTTTTAAGTGGCGATCAGTTTCAATAAAATTCGCTTGTGCTTGGTTTTTAATGTATCAAGGCCTTCGACGTAACTATTTTCTCTTCACATGCGGACCATGTTGTATTTTTCAGTTATTTTTTTACCGCACGCATGCACTTTAAACACGTTTTCTCAAGTTATCATTTTCTAGACTTCCAAATCTGTTCCATTCTCGTGAGTTGTTTAGACAACAGTTAGTTAAGCGAGAAAAATTCTCTGTACAAAATTGGTTCTTAGAGTCTGAAAAGCACCCAGCTGATATAGCTGGGTGGGATGATTGTGTGCTTTCGACGAAGGCAATGCTAATTGCACCGTATCAGTAAATTGAAGTGAAGGTACAATCAGAGGTTTCCACATTGAAATCAGGTCCACTCGTTTCCTCGTTGGCTCAAGGCATGAATAGGCTGTAACCGAAGTTACGCGTATTTGTATTGTGACCGGGTTTATTAGAAATCAACACCTTTACCGTACTGTACAAGGTAAGCGAAAAATACAAAAAAAAAAAATGCATTAAAAAGGAAAAAAAAAAAAAACGATGAAAGAGACTAATAAACATTTACCATTACCATTACCGATATTGAAGTGGTCTGAGATGAAGCGCTTGCTGAACAGAAAACTTACATCATAAAAACTGTATTAGCTGAAAACACTGGCATACAAGACTGAGAAGTTACGTAACTGACATGATAACACCAAAGAATCAATATTCTTTCATTAGGAAAACTCCATCACATCACGTGTTTTTCAGAAACTGATGATTTGCCTATTGACATTAGATCGATCAATGATGTAAATAGGTTCAAATCCAAATTGAAGACCCTTTTTTATTTTGTATTTTGTGATTATGTACAGTCATATGTAATGATTTTTAGACTTTTACTTTTTAACCGATTTTTTGAAGCATTGTAAAGCGCTTAGCACTGGAAAGTATAGGCGCTACATAAATACTTTAATTATTATTTATTAAGTGGCTCTATGTCTTATTTAAACTATTTAGCAACCAATATTGTAAACGCAAAGTAACGAACCTTGTAATTTCACGCGCGTTATAAATTCAACTGCGATTTCAAAACTGTACACTGATGATGACGGATGCATAGTCGAAACACGTCTGGAAATTTAAAAAAAGTTGTATTGTTTCTACGACTATCAGTGCAGAATTCCTTTTAAACAATAGTCACCTACTTTACACATTTTAACTTTACTTTTTTTCTTGTTATCATTTTTATCTCACCTTTTCTTGCATATATTTTATCATTTTGCGTTCCATTTTTATCTCTCGAAGGCTGTAGATCGACAGAGGAGGACTGGCACTAGTCAATGAACGCGAAGTACAGTTTCAAATTGTAAGGTGGCCACCCATTCCGAGTAGATTTCCTTAACACTTTTGAGGGTCGATGTTTTAATAAAGAGAAACTGAAGTTATATAGGTTCCAAATAGTGGGTATCGTTGGTAAGAAGTTTCAAACAAGAGTGGGTGAGGTCGATCACGTGCCCGAGATATTTCCGTTTTTTCTTCTCCTTTTCTCTCTTGTTTTGTTTAATGCTCACTAATTCTGCTAAATGCATTAACTGCGGTTTCTTTTAAAAATGTGCTTAAACGAGAGAGAATGCATGAGATCAAATAGCGTGCGCAACGTCACGCAGTTCGGATTGTCTGCCTGTGGTAAAAATAATTGCATGTGCATTTTTGTCCTTAACTCTTAAGATTACGTCCTTACGGCTTCCTTGGTGCCTAACATTTCGATTTAACACTACCATTAGAGTCGTTGCTGTTTATTTTATCTGTGCATAAGAATGGGCTGAAGAGTTTTGTTGGTATGCTTTTGCTATTTGACTTTATGATTTCATTTATATAGGTTGAATGGGGGATTAAGGTGCTATGGTACCCTAGAAAATCATAGGTTTTTTGCAACCTCGTTCCCAGGGTCCTCTCTCTTCCTCCCTCGAGAAAGTACCCTGGTTGCGGCTGGTCACGTGTCTGGTAGATTTTTGCAGATTCCAGAAAAATGATTGAAGGGAGGGGCAGGAAGGTTAAAGTTTGTCTCCACAAAGTAGAGGACCCACCCTCTGTGCGGATTTGATTTGTACGCCTGGACACGCGACCAGCCGCAACCAGGGTACTTTCTCGAGGGAGGAAGAGAGAGGACCCTGGGAACGAGGTTGAGGTTTTTTGCTAAAAGTGAGTTGGGGATGGGGGGTCTTAAATCTCTTATTTCTCAAAAGAATTTGATGGAAGACTGGGTATTGGTATGCATGTATCTTGTCACGTGACAGCTGATCACGTGGCTATACTCGGCTCATTTGAACTCACTCTGTGGTCGGCCGACTCATTTGCAGAATTTACCTTGGAATGTGTCAAAATTGCCCTAAATTAGTGTGTTTGGGTCACTTGCTGTTGCC